>WEKX01003493.1:383013-439930 GCA_013390025.1 Pitta sordida
AGGGAGCGCCTGGGTCCAGCGTTGGGAACAGGCTGCCCAGGGAAGTGGTGGGAATCACGGGCTTTAGAAGTGTTCAGAAAAGTTGCGGATGCGGCAACTCGGGGCCGTGGTTTCGTGGTGAACGCGGCGGTTTGCAGGTCAATGGTTGGGCTCGATTATCTTAGAGGGCTGTTTCAGCCTCGACGATCTGTTACTCTGTGGGTGAGGGTAGCAGGGGTTGGGCAGAGCTGATCTGCCCAGGTGAGGTGTGAGCATCTCCCCTGGGTGTTGTGCAGGTGCAGAAATGGTGGGGGTGCTCCTGCCCCGTGCTGGGGTGTCTGTATGGAAAGGGGGGCGGGGGGGATCTGTGCTTGTGCACATTTGCATCCACATCCAGGTGAGTAACTGACTGTCTGGAATGATCTCAGTTCTCCCTTGGATCTCCAGGGCAGATGCCACTGTAACCTGTTGTTTGGCACAGAGCAAGTTAAAGCGCTAAAGTTTGCATTTTGTGGCATCTCTAGTGAATGAGAGCAGACCAATGCTCTAGGGTGGAATAGAAAGAGAAATTTTCTTTTACATTTTTTTTAGGAAAAGAGGCACAGCTTGCCTTTACCACTGCTAGGAGTGCTGGAAAGCTGATATTACCCCCTCCCTCTCCCTCCCCCCCCCGGAAATTCTGGCTCATTTATCTTGCTCTGTGCCATGAGCCATTCCCTCTGCAATCAAGAACTTCAGAGGGAAATTAAATTAAAGCTGTTCATGTTTCTGACAGGGATAGCAGAGGCGGGAAAGGACCATGGGGATGCAAAGGCTTTGGATATCATGGGACAAGCCGTGCAAGGCTCTGGTGTTTAGGCGGTTTTTGGCTTTCATGTTGGGGTGGGTGCAGGCTGCAGTGTCAGTTCTATAGCGTGTCTATGTATGTGTTGAGTCCAGAGTCTTCTCTCCCTCCTTGGAGATCCCGTCTGGTTTTCCTTCTCTCCGACCGATGCCTTTGCAACGTGTAGGGGCTGGGCAGACCTGGTAAACCTTCCTCCCACAGCGTGTACTTTGGCTAACCCGCCTAATAAAATCCAGCCCGATCCGTGCGGGTTGCAGGCAGACCTGTGAGGAATGCAGAGATCCACGGCTTTGAGCGCAGGCAGCCATCAGGAACGTTTCTCCAGCGCTGTGTGGCCTGGAGAGGTGCCAGGGCAGCCGGAGGCCTGGCTGGGAAGGCATGTACGGAAGGGTGGAGGCAGCTTATGGGGAGGTGCTGCTCTCAGGAGGGGCAAACTGAAAATGGATTTTTAGATATGTATCAAACCCAGAGGTGCTCACCACTGCCAGACAGGTGCTGTAGGTAATGGAGCTGGGCTAGGCCAGGAAGTGTTGGGAAGAAGGGAGGGAGGTTTTTCACGAGGTCAGGAGACAGAGACAGAAGGGCAGGAGTTGACTCGGAACAAACCATTACTTCTCATCCTGATTCAGTTCCCCAAGTACCCTTATGAATAGTTGCACTGGCATGAAAGAGAAATCCTGGTGAGACATGGGAGGGAAAGAACACACAGGGGCACAACCTGCCTTTGATGTTGAGAGAAGTGTCTGTGGAGTCTGGGGTTCATTGTGCAGGAGTCACAGAGTATCTCAGTTTCCCTTGCTGCTCAGTGACACTGGTTCTCACTTTGAAATGTAACATTTGGGAAGGCCTTTGAGTGGCTCAGTTTAAAGCAGGGCATAATGTTGTATGTTGTGTGGATATTTGCACCCATTTGTCTGCAGCAAGACCAGCCTGTGGCTGTGTTGGTGGGCATGAAAGAAAAAAGCTGGGGTTTGTTTCTTTTTTTTTTTTTCCTTCCCCTTTTTGGTATTTTGCAGTCTTGTTTCTGTCCAAGAGTTTGCAGGGTAAAATAAGGCTCACAGCAGGTTATCAGCCCTGCTTTTGTTTTCCCAGCTCAGAGTTTACCTCCAGGGGCCTGCTCTTATTCCTAGGCAGTCATTCTCCAAGGAGCTTTGAGACAAACTATGTGAAACATCCCCATGATGGGCCTGGCTGGGCACATCCTGTGCTCCCCCTTCCTCTGTCATCCCAAGAGATGGCAGAGCAGGCTGCCTGTGTTTTCTGCAGCCATCTGCTCCCACAGGGAGGGTGTGATAAAGTCCTGTGTGGCCAACCTTGGCTTTTCCAACCCAAACCATCCTGTGATTAGTTCGCAGGATTGTGATTTCTTCCCAGAGGTCTGCAGCCACCTGAGTCTCCCTGTGCTCTCGCTCACGCATGACCTGGTTGGAGCTGTCCTGTGCAGACTATTCCTTGTTGTTTTGCCAGAGCACCACAAGTGTTTTTAGGAAGGCCAGGAGAAGCTGTGGCTGTGCATTGTAAAGCAGTAAAGTGCTGTATGGGTTAATTTCTCCCTTCCATTCCCTCTTAGTCTTGGGTTTTGGCTGCCATGGCCTGTGTCAACAGGGTAAGTCACAGCGACCTCTGTGCACCTTTATTATGAAGGGACAGAATTTCCCAAAGGCTCAGGTGGGCACTCATAGAGGACAAGGCAGTGGAGGCAGCTGCCTCATGTTCGTAGGCAAACTCTGGGTAGATTTACAGTGTCTCCTTTCCCAGCAGCAGAAGTAATAACGTGTGATGCAGGGGGATGTGAACTGTTTGGCATGGTGTTAAAATTCCATTTCAGCTTCCTTTTGGGAGATCTGTGGGGATCAGGTCAGCTCTCGGGTGCAGCAGCTTTGTGGGCAAGAATAATTAGTCACTTCAGCCGTTACTATCTGCCAAAGCAAGGGGGGGAACCCACACTAGTGACCCAGTTTTATTTATCAGGGCAGTGCTGCTGTTTTTGCAAAGGCAGGAATGCAGAGAACTCACCTGATAAGGAGAACTGTACATACAGGTTTCCAGTTTCCAGGAATGGATGGGGCTGAGAAAAGGAATATTTGGGCAGATGGGGAAATTCAGATGTTCACCAACTAAGTAACATCGTTTTTTGCTGGTCAGAAACAGGCTGGACAGTTTAATGATACTGAGGGCAAGGCAGGCAGGGGAGTAGTGGTTTTCAGGGGATGGCACAGATGTACACACAAACACATGGATATGGATTTTGTTTGACCAGGCTCCAAGATCCTTTTAGTGGAATAGCAGTCCCTTCACCTCTTTGCTCCAGCTTCTTCATCTGTTGGAAAGAATTAGTAAAACTGAGAGATCTTGCCAGAAGTAGACTGAAGCCTCGGGCTGGAGAATCCATTTGGTTTTCATGGTTCTTGTTTCCTAGATCCTTTCTAGATTGATTCAGTCTTGGATTATGGAGTGCCAGGGCCTGGTGGTTTGTTTGAGAAGATTGTTGAGTTCAGTGTTATAAAAAGACTTGGAAGAGGAAAGGATGGAACTAAAAGGTGCCACTGTAACTGCTCCAGCCTGGAGTATTTCCCATCTCCAAACTGCTGCGTCTCCTGCAGAAATGGCAGATGCCTGTGCCCTGCAGAATTTCTTGGATCCTGCTCCTTGGATCCAGTCTCCAAGATTTGTTGGCAGTGGTCTTGGTTTTGCTGGGGTCGTTTAGCCTGGCATGTTCTTCCCCAAGGCGCTGCTCTCACAGCAGGCTGGGGTGTGTGGAGCCTGGGGGACGCTTGTGTTCTCCTCCTTTAAGGAAAATCTCTTGTGCCCTGCAAGCAGAAGGAGTTGGACAGGAGCTGGGGCGAGGCTGGATGAGCTGCTGAACAGTGTGATCAGTGGGGGGGGTGAGTCTGATTCGTCAGCTCTGTGTTAGGAGTTGTCAGGAGCTTGTTCTCATGTCTGCACTGTGGGGTCTGGGGCAGAACGTGCCCCTCTCTGAGGAGGGGAGAAGGCAGAGCGTGGTCAGAGAAGGGGCAAGTGTTGAGGCAGGTCCTTGGCACAGGCCCTCAGCTGGTCTGGGGCTGTCTGTAACAAGCATTAGGGACACAGTTCATCCTCCAGGACCATAGGCAATTACAGGGGAAGGCAGGAAGAATGCCAGTGAACAAGAAATGCTGCCTGCCTGAGATGCCATCAGCATCCTCATCTCTGGGGTTCTGGGAAGCTGAGCCCTTTGGCTGGAGTGTTCTGGGAATGGGAGCCACAGGAGTCTCATAGAGGCTCTCATTGCTCTTCCCTTGCAGAGCTGACAGACATTGTGCATCAGCCAGAGGCTTTCTCTGAGCAGAGATGTGCCCAAAATACCCAGCAAGGATTTTTGGATTGAGTTCTTTCCATCTGCTGTTGCTACGATTTGTTCTTTCACCACCTAATTCCTCCCCCCTGTTTTTTTGGAGGCTTTCCTTTTCACTCCTGGCTCCTTGGGCACATTCTCCTGTGCTCCCTGGGCACTGTCTCACTCCTACTCTTCCCAACCCCAGCCTCGCATCCCCCTCTCTGCACTGAATGCTCTGATTTTTGCACCGGGAGGATTCCTCACCAGATCCCAGCTGGCTGATTGTTATGCAGAGCAAAGGCCAAAGAGCCTGACCTGATTTAACTAATTCGGTTTAAGCAGCAGGTTGGATTTTGAGGGAGTGATTTCCCCAGGCAGCACAAGCCAGACCCTCTCTGTGTCCAGGCCTCGTTGCTGCCCTAGAAGGGCAGCTCCAGCACATGTCTTTTCCTGCCCGGAAATCCCAAACACCATTTTTAGAAAGGCCTTTCATTTTATTTATTTTCCCTTCCTGGCACAGTGTCTGCAGATGGCAAGGCAGTGAGGAGCTGTGTGCTGCCTGCCTATTACCTCGGGTTTAAAGTGTCTCTTCCTATCAAATGCAGAGCAGAAGAAAGCAGAGCTTTCATGCATTCTTTTTTTTTCTCCCCCCCCGCTTCTTCCATCCGTTCTAAATTTATTTCCATGCCTTGCCGGTTTCAATCTGCATTTCCTGACCCTCTCACATCTCCAGTCAGAGCCTGTGCTCTGAGCCGTCCCTTGGAGCTTGGATTGAGTCAGGGGGGAGCAGTGCTCTGGGCTTGGGAGGGGATGATGGGGTTAAAGTGAAAGGCTTGGTTTTAACAGTATAATGTGTAACCCCATAATGACTTTAAATATTGATTATTTGAAGGCCATTAGTGCTTATTGTTAAAGAAAAGTCGATACTTTTTAAGCCTTGTGAACCATTTGTCTCCTGTTAAAGGACATATCAAATTTAGCAGCATGCAGTGCAAATCCCCTAATACCCAGCTCACAGGCCTCCAGCTGGCATATAAGGGGGGAAAAAAGAAAAGGGGATGGGGGGAAAATATGCAGATACACAGAATAGCTCTCTGCAAGGTAAGGACAAGGCTTATCAGATGTAACTGCCAGGGGCTAAATTCACATTCTCAGAGTATGGGACTCTAATTCCTGCCTTTGAGCGGTGGAGGAAGAGGAGGAAGGGATTTAATGGGGGGCTGAAGGCTGATACTTACCTGGGAAAGGATGCAAGGATTAGTGCTGTGGTGCACATCTGTCTAAAAGCACAGCAGCCTTTGTTAAGGTCTCTGGGGCTTTTTACTCCAGGGTTGCCAGTTCTTTTCCAAGCTTGCAAGGAAGCAATTGGCTGTATCTGTACCAGGCAGCCTGGGAAGGCTTCCCAGCTCTGTGCCAGGACACGACCTGATGGTGCTGCCTCCCTCCTGTGCCAGGTTTGCATGCCAAGGATCAGGCAGATGGGCTTGAAAGGGAGGAGTGGCAGGCTCCAACAAGTTCCATGTCCTGGAGATTGGGTTTGTGGGATGGCAGAAAGTGTCTGTCCTTTGTGATCACACAGGTGAGATCCTCCTCAGGGCTCTGGGAAGCACCAGCCTCCCTGCAAGAGTCTCCTGTTCCCCAAATATTTATGAGCATACCTGCTTGCTTTGTGAGTTCTCTGCTGCTGGGGATTGGTGCTGAGAATCAGGGGGATGGCAGGAGAGGTGCGGTGAGCACCTGCAGCCCCCCTTCTCTTGGGCCAGGCTCCATGGGTGTGGCAGTGCCCGGCGTGGGACCTTGGGCTGCTCCTGTTCATTTGGCACCAGCAGCAGCAGCAGCAGCTTTGTCCCATGTGTGGGGAGCTCTGAGGCTGCTGAGAGAACAGCCTGAGGTCTCCATGTGCCTGCTGTGTGGGGCAGGCACAGTGAGCCTGTGCAAATGTCTCCCGGAATTTCCTAAGCCTTTGGACTGACCCTCAGTGTGTGTTTGTGTGGAACAGAGGCAGCACTTGACCTCTCACGTTCCAAGTCGCTCCTGATGGGTTTCGTACAGCCCTTCCTACAGCCACCTCCAGCTGTTTCCGAGCCACCACGGGCTGCTGTGCTCAGCCGTGTGCCTGGGACCAGCCCCAGGAGCAATGGCTTTGTGCCTTTGCTACGTCCCCTTCCCCAGCCGGGCACCCCTCACTGGCCAGCCCAGACCAGGGATTGATCCCAGGCCCTGGAAGGCAGGAGGAAGCTCTGAGGGAAGAAGACAAGAGAGAATGAACTGCAGAATCTTGAGCAGATGTGAATTCCTTCGGGATCAAAGTTATACCCCGTGGCACAACATTAAAGCATAAAAATAACCTCTGATAAACGCTGGGCTGCCACCGAAGGGGAGAACCTTTTATTTTCCAGTGCCCAGTCATCATCCCCATCAGTCTGGGCACAGATTGTCTCTTCTTGGCTAAATCCAAGCAGCTCCTTTGTTTTCAGCATCCCCTTGGAGCTCTCCGTGGGCAGCCTTCACCTGGGGACCTCCTGCAGGATCCCCCTTTTCTGCATATTCACAAGGCAGGGAGGGCACGGCCACCGAACGGGTTAAAAAAAAAAAACCAACAAAAAAGCGCGACTTGATTTCCTAAATTGCTTCTTATAAAACGAGCAGCACGTCTGCCAGGCTCGTCTCCCCATGATTACAGCTAATTACGATCGAGCGGACACCTCGGAGCCCCCGTCATGCCGCTTTAATTGTCCGTTATTCATCTGCGAGGCTGTCCGGGGTGGCAAAGCACTTGGCAGCCCAGCGACCGAGGCCTCGGCTAATTGTGAGGCCTCGGGGATTAGGGCAGGTGATTACACACTTCATGGTGTAATTACATCAGCATCGCTTGGCTGCTGCCCCGGCTCGGAGCCGAAGGTCACGCGCTGCGTTACCTGAGATTAATTGGAGCTGCCAGCGGAGTGCGAGGTGCTGGCGGAGCGGTTATACGATTAGCATTAACATTTCAACAGCGACGGATCGATCCGTGGCTCTCCTCCAGACACGGCGAGCTGTGCAATTAGTTTAGAGGAGAGAGCTAGGGGAGGGAAGGAGGGAGGGAGGGAAGGAAGGAGAGCCGGAGACAGCCCAGGGGAAGGGAGACGGGGAGGGGGAGGGCAGAGATGGGCAGATGTGGGGTGGGGAGAAGGAGGAATTTTGGAGGGGGATCTCAGCCCGGGCTGTGTGGTGAGTCAGTGGTTTGTAGTGGCTGTTGCATAGAATGAGGGGAGGGGAGATCTCCCCTTGCCCATCTCGTCCTTAAAGAGTCCTTTTTTGGCTTTTCAGGTGTTACTCCACCCTCAGCTCTATGGCATGGGGGCATGGCCAGCTGGGATTCGCACCTTATCCCACCTTCACGTGTCAGCCCCCCACGGAAATGGGGAGAGTGGTGGTTGTTGCGCGTGGTGCGGTTGTTGCAAAGTCATAGGCACCTTCTGGCTCCCTTTCTCTTGCCCTCCAGTCTCTCCCGAAGCAGATTTTACAGGGAGATACTGTAAAATGAAAATAAACGGCACAGCACTTGGCTTTGCCTCTAGATGCCCTGGTGAAGGTAATAATGTTGTAAGTGGCCATCAAAAGGAATTAAGAGACGTGCAGCCGGAAAGCAGATTTGCTTGCAGGCTCCCAAGGCAGATTTGACTAATGGAAGAGACCTTGGCTCTTATTCCCTTCCTGCCTTTTTTTTTTTTTTTTCCTTCTCCCCCTGCTGCAAGCAAATGCTACCTGCCTTGCTTCCAGGCATTGTCGCCTTCCCACCGCTCAAAACTGTCTTTTCCAGCTTTCTTAACCTTCTGGCACATGCTCTATCCATTCTGGCCAGCATCACCCACCCCTTCTGCAGCAGGACTTCTTCCCACTGCCCCCACGGGGCTCCTGCTCACAGCCCTCTCCCCATCTCTCTTGTCTTTCTCTCTGTGCCTCACTTCCAGCTTTGCTCTCCAGAATCAAAGATCACCCCTTGTCCCACCTAGGACAGGGATTTTTTGCAAGGCATGCCAATGTTTCCATCAGGTCTTTCTAAAACCACTCTCCAGCTCCCAAAACACAGAATGACTTTTCAGTTGTAGGTCCGTGAGGTAGAAACCCAAGTGTGATAAAGACAAGAGGCAGATGCAGCGCCTTGAGCTGTACCTGTGTTAGTCTGGGGCGGGCAGAATCCCTTTGGCCAGCCCAGCTTAAAGGCCACAGAAGCAAAGGTGGGGAACCTGCTGAGTCCTGGCTGTTTTTTTCGTTGTTTGGTTCTGGTACCTCTTCTGTTTTATTGTCTCCAGTTTAGAAGTTCTGCATGTGGGTGAAGAGGCCTCTATGAGAACAGCTTTTGGTTCAGAATGCAGGTCTGGGTGTTCTTCCTGAACCAGAGGCCTTTGGATGGAGCCTCCAGGTTTTCACCACGATTTTGTTTTCTGGTTTCTGCAGGGAGATATCCCACCCACCGCCTCTGCTTTCACCCCAGAACGCTCCCCATATTGCCCTGGGGCCCCACTTGAGACCTCCCTTCCTCGGGGTGCCTTCGGCGCTGTGCCAGACGCCAGGTGAGTGCACAGGTAATGCTTGTGGGCAGAGCAAAGGTGCAGGGCTGGAACAAACTGTCCTTCTGCCAAACAGCTCAGACACATTTGTTACTGTGGCTGTTTTGCTGACTTCAACCTGGTTTTGCAGCCACAGGAAGCTGCTCTTTCCTTTGGTCCCACCAGCTTCCCTGGTCCTGTGTTTAACCACAGGCTGCGCTGTCATGGGACTGAGGGAGTGGGTGGGCTCTGGAACAGAAAAGCAGTGGCCAGTTGCCCCTTTTTTAACTCAGCCTTCTGGAGATCTGGCCCTGAGGTGGCAAAGTGTCGGTGCTGAGATGAATAACCCCACAGTGCTGTTCTCCCTGTCCCCAGGTTACGGGTTCCTACAGCCAGCACAAGCAGAGATGTTTGCACGGCAGCAAGAGATGCTACGAAAACAAAACCTGGCCAGGTAAGAGCAGAGAGGGCTGGATTTTTTCCTTCCTTTTCCTAAGCAGGAGGCAGAGTAACGTGGGGTGCTGTGCTGGGTGAGCTGAGCACAGGTGACAGAATGATGTCCAGGTGAGACCAGTGAAAACAGTGTGCGGGTGTGGAGGGAACACTTTGATCCTGCAACCTGTGGCTCGCGAGGCTGGGGAATATTACTTGCCGAGCTCCTGCCGACGTTCCCTCTGCCTCTCCCAATCCAGGCTGGAGATGTCGGCCGAGATCATCCGCCAGAAGGAGCTGGAGAACCTGCACCGGCAGAGGCTGCTGGCTGGTGACCCCCTGAGCCTGCACCCCGGGCTGCCCCCGGACCACCCGGCCCTGCGCAACGTGCACGACATCCCCGAGGGTCACCCGCTGCGGGAAGAGCTGTCCCGGCGGAACGCCATGCTGGTGCTGCGGCACAACAACACCCCGCTGCTGTCCCTCAACCCCGGCGTCCCCAGCAGCTCCACGCCGCCCAAGGAGCAGCCCCGGCGGGGCAGCCGCAAATCCGCCCAGCACCGCACCGAGCCGCAGGGGCCCAGCGAGGCCAAGGAGCTGGCGGAGCCCCGGGCGCGGGATGGGGCTCCGGACTGTAACGACGAGGAGATGAAGGACTCGGAGAGCGACGCCGATGTGAGTGACGAGAAGCCGGAGAGCCTGAAGGCCGAGAGCGGCGGCTCTGCCGCGGAGCTCAAGGAGTGCAAAGAGACGGGCAAGGTGTGTGAGGGGGCCAAGGAGCTGAGCGAAGCGGGCGCTGCCCAAAATGCCCCCTGCAGTTCCTCGAGCGCTGAGTCCCCCAGCCATTTGCTCGGCCCAGGCATCAACAAAACGGAGGTGAAATACCTCCCGCCGGCCTCCATCCCGCCGCCTCAGCCGCTGCCCTTCGGATTCCCGTACACCATGAGCCCCTATTTCCACGCAGGTGAGTGCTCGAGGGTCTGTTGAAGTGACGTGTTTTTCAGTGCTAAAAATGGGGCTCCCCATTCTGCAGTGTGGCCTTTTCAATTTCCTTTTTTCAAAAGGAGGAGTTTCTTCGTGGAAAAAGGGTGGTCAGGCGTTGGAAGGGGCTGACCAGGGAGGTGGTGGAGTCACCACGCTTGGAGGTGTTCGGGGAATGACTGGATGTGGCACTCAGGTCTTGGTGACAAGGTGGTGATTGAGCGAAGGTTGCACTCGTTCATCTTGGAGGTCTTCTCTAGTCTCAGAGGTTCTGTGATTCTCTGCAGGATACCAAACACTTTATTTTAATGAGTGTATGAGGTTTCTATTTGCAGTGAAACAAATCAAGGGCCATGAAGAGGGGCCAACAGTGACAGGGTACATGAGAAGGGAGATCCCCAAAAGGATGGACTAAGGGGTCTTGCAATTGCTTGGGCCTCTTTTGGCACCTTGGGCAGGCACCAGTAAATTACGGAGAGCTTCAAGGAGAAGCAGCAAGTTACTAATGGCTGCAGAGTGCTGTCAGAGTAAGCACTGCTGTGCCCCTTTTCCAGGGCAGAAATGGCTCTTTCCCGTATCTTTGGAATAGGTGGATTGATGCCTGTGGGACAGGGACGGCAGGGAAGTCATTGCCAGCCCTGTGGTCCCCAGTGACACAGTCCCACGGCCATCAAAGGCACAGCAGCAGCAGGGTGGTACAAAGTGGGGTCTCAAACCCTGGTAGCTGGGCAGAGCAGGGTGGCAGCCCTGCTAACCTAGCCAAGAGCCAAATTCTGCCTCAGCTAATTACTTGCCTGAGCAATTAGCAGGAGGTAGGACCTCCTGCCTCTCAGAGAAGGGAGAAGGGGGGGGAACATGGCATGTGCGTCACCGAGGCTGCCTGTTCTCTATGCAAAGAGCAGCCGTGGCTGCGAACACGGCTGCCCATCACTCATTAGAGCTGCCTTCCAACCAGGAAGGAGGAAGCGATTTTTCTGTGACAGGCAGGTGGCCAAGATGATAAATATTCCTGCTGCCTTGGGCTGCCGAGGCTTCCTCGCAGGAGCCTTTTTCTCCTGGCCATTAAAAAGGGAAAGGCAGGGCTCCGTGGTGCTCATGGCTTGTGTGAGGCTCTGCAGGGAGGCCTGAGATGTGGATGGGTTTCCTCCCTCCCCCAGCAATGTGTGAGTTACTGTAATAGGCCATTTATTATTATTACTTCGAATTTATATCACGATCGTGTCTCGAGGCCTCAGCACAGATCGGGGCTGTGTTTCACTGCCTGGTTTTCAGGCACTTCTGATTTGTGGAGCCTGTTCCAGGGCCATAGGTCTTTTCCTGAGGGCTCCTTGGCTTCTGACTGGCTTCACACAGTGCCATGGCTGTTAATCCCGCCTGCCTGTGGGTTTAGGCCCCACTGTGCCCTGCACTGGGCAGCTCCACAGCAAAACCCCTCACCTGAAAAGCCTTGGGCAGACAGGATGTTGTGTTCGATGCAGCACAACGGGTCGATTGGGGAGCTGGGAGTTCAGCGACTGAAATATTGAGGGTTAGTGAATCGATCCAAGTGCTGCAGCGATCCTGGGGTGTGCTGGGGTGACGTGCGTTGGTGAAAGATGTGTTACTGTGACCCTTGGGGAGCACAAACCACCTGAGCACGGGCAAGGCAGAATTGCACCCATCTCTCCCCCGGTGCCAGGCAATTCCTGTGAGCCCCTTTTGCACGAGGACTGCTCTTTTGGCCTGGAGGGATGGGATGTGCTGTACACTGGAGACTAGAATGATAAAGTAACCACGTAACCAGGGCAGGTGACATGACAGGCCCAAGAGGAGGAGCCGGTGAGAGGAGAGGACCTGGCGTGGGGGAGACCCGGGTTCGATTCCCGCCAGGGAGACAGTGTTAAGAGTTGGACTCGATGATCCTTGTGGGTCCCTTCCAACTCGGAATATTCTGTTAGGAGCTGAAAATGACCCCTGAGTTTCAGGCAGTTCCTCTGGTCTTCCAGCAAGGGGAAGCTCCTCTGGAGGCAGAGGGCTGTTTTCTGTCCCTGCTGGGAAGCATATCGATGAGGCAGCCGGAGCCGGGTCGATTCCCTGAGCTGCCTTCTGGGGATCTGGCGGCTGCTCGATGACCTCATCTCGTCAAGGTTTCAGCAGCCTTGCTCCCCTCCTCCTCCTCCCACCGCCCTCCTCTAGCCCCGTCCTTTGGAAAAGGTGAAGGATGGAGTGTGCAGGAGGCTAAAATCCTTCTATTGATCTGTAGTCTGGAGAGCAATTAACGCAAGCCTTGCTGTGCTGCTCTGTGACCCGAGCCCTCTCCATCGGGAGGGAAGGGAGGGGTGCAGGCGCAGGGAGAGGGGGTTAGAGAGTGGTAGCAAAAGTGATTAAACCCATGGGTGGGCTGACTTCCAAGGAGGTTTGCTTTGTGTCTCCCACTTGGCACCTGAATTGGCCCCTCCTGTGATGGCAGGAGCACAAACTGGGATGTGTCTGTGCAGTGGGGATGGTCCTGCTGCAGCCCGGCTGGTGGATCTGCCGCAGAGCTTCCTTTTACTGGCATGGCCAGAAGGTTTGCTCTCCATGACCCCTCCAGCCTTTGGCTTCTCTTTCTGAAGCAGCTGGATATCAGGAGGAGGGAGGGAAATGGTAAATGGATTGCAGCATGGGTGAGGAGGGCTTTTACATAGACACCTGTCCACACGACACTGGCCTGGGACGATGGATTCTTTTCAGTCCCCACACGCTGGGCCCCATCTGGTGAAATGCTCCATAATCCATTACCAGCCTCTTGGACCGTCATTTATCACGGAGCGAGACAGAGGCGGCCTGGCAGGGAATGGATGCTGCCCTTTATGCCTCCTCTCAGTCCTGCAGCAGCCAGTGACATGTCATTATTATAATCGAAGGTGCGTCCCTTGCAGCCGCTTGGCACCTATTTGTTATCATTCTCCAAGCTGCCAGAGCGGGGTGAGTGGATACAGCCACACACAGGGATGGAGCAGACGGTGCATTATCTTCCCAAGGAGGGACAGGAGGAAGGACGGAGACCTTCTGCTCTAGGGGCTTTAAAATTGGGAAGGAGCAGGGTGCTGAGGGCTGGTGCTGTGCTCGTTGCAATACACGCACGCTGAGGTGGAGGGACTGCTGCAGTCAGCTACAGAAATCCTCCCTGGGGTTGTTCCTGGTGACTTCAGAGCTGAGGTGGGAGCAGAAGGACGAGGGGGACACCTGGACACCAAGTTCCACAACCATGATTGGTTGTGCTGAGCACACAGGATGGAGCTACTAGGGCTGAGCTCTTCTGCAGTCACTGTTTGATTTTTGGGCTTTTCTGCAGGGAATGGGTGTTTTGCCACTAATCTGGATGGAAATAGGTTTCCAACCTCTAGCTTTGACATTCTGGAGCACAGAAATTGATAACAGACCAGAACCCAAAGTATTAGTATTTCCCTTCCCCCTCCTAAGAATATTTCCACCAGTCATTCCCTGACATAAATTGGAATGGAGAACAAACTGAGCTAAATATTTTGTCCGTATTACATTTCTCTGTGTGGGGGTATGTGGAAAATATTCCCATACAGTGGGTCTGCCTTATCCTCAGTCTGGACACAGCAAGCTCTGTGTGTGTCTGTGGACATCCTGACCTCTCCCTTCCTTCTTCTGGGGCAGGAACAGACAGAGCAGAGAAAACCCCAGAGGAGAGAGGGAGGCTGCTGGAGGAGCAGGGGCTGCCAGTAACACTGAAAGTGATCCCTCATCCAGTGTGGTTCCAGGATTGCGGGCACGTGTGTAGGGGAGGAACCATGGGGAAGCCTCACACCTTTCCCCTCATCCCTGCCAGCTGTGAGAGCAACATCTGGGCTGAATTCCTGCCTGTTCTGGTGGGGACCCAGCGATGTGTGTGTGAAGCTGCTGGGACCTGTCCAGGCTGAGGTTAAACCCTGAGCCTGGTTCGGGCTGGCTGGCGACTGGAGGGTTCATTCCCAAGCATTGTTGTTGCTGCAATTCAGTCCTTGGCTTGCTTTTGGAATAAGGAAGTGCCTAATTTTGAAGCAGTTGGCTGTTGCAGTTGGATCCCCTCGGAGACGCTCTGGCTGCAGATGGGGGTGTCTTGCCCGAGCATCGGCTGTGCCTGGAATAACTGAGTTCAGTTTTTACCAGCCCGCAGCCATTCTTCCAAAAAGAAGGAAGAGAATTATCCCCCCCCCCCCCCCCCCCCAACCCCCAAAAAAGAAAAATCCTCCCCCAAAATGACAAGTGGGGAAAAAAAAAAGCGCCCTTGGCCATATGAGTGTTTTGTGGATTTTAACATAAGCAGCTGGGAGTGTGTCCCTGGAAAATGGAATGTGATAGGAATGGGAATGAGGGCTCGTGTCCATCTGTGTGTCTGGTGGATGGGGGTGACAGGGGGAAGGACAGTGTTGCTGGCCCTTTGGTAGTGGCTTCTTCTCTACCTCCCATGCTGACAGCTGCCAGGAAAGTTCCTGGTTTTCTGTTACCAGACACACAAAAGTATTGGAAGGTTTTTCTGGCTGGAGAAAGGAAGTGTGAAGAGTAAGGAGCTGCCTGGGTCCAGTGGGGGTCAGGGTGGTGAGGAGGGGGCAGTGGGCTCTTCCTGTTTAGCACATCACAGTTGGGCAGAGCCATCCCAGAAGCAGCACGGAGTGTCTTGTGAGCCTGGAGCTGAGGCTGGAAGGGAAGGAACCTGTGGGAGGGAAAAGGTTATGGTAGAGACTAAAGATGGAGAGGAGGTGTGAAAGGTCTGGTGGGTGCCCACAGTGAGTGGCCTGAGCGTCCTGGGCTGGCACAAAGTTGCTGGCGAGGAGGGCTGCAGGGATGTGGCTGAGTCCCTGAGGTGTGGAGAGAGAGATGAAGGAGTAGAGCTGGCAGAGACAGCAGCTGCCACAGTCACAGTATCCCAGAAGGGGTAATGTTGGAGGGACCGTTGGAGTTCATCTGGCCCAAGCAGGGTCTCCTCAGACCCCGTTACTCTGGAGTGTGTTGAGAGCCTTGGAGAACTCCTGCCTCTCTCTCCCCATGACTCCAGCCAAGACATCCTGGCTCTGGAGCTGGCACTCCTCTGTTTGCACTGGCTGCGTGTGCAAGGAGAGATGTGAACTTGCCCCAAGTTCTGGGAGCTGTGGTTCATTCTCTTGGCCCCTCTGGGAGAGGCTGCTGGCCCTGAGCAGCTGTGGGTGATGCCCAGAGCTGTGCAGGGAACAGAGGGCTGTGGCTTTGGGTGAGGCAGACAGTGCTGTCACCTTCCCAGGAGGTGGTGGTGCTCCAGGAGCAGCGTGGAGGGTGAGGCTGGGAAGGGAAGCAGGAAGCTGGGAGTGGAAATGGAGTGGAAATGATTACATAGTGTCTGCCTGCTCCTGGTGCAGAGTGCTGTTGTTTTATAAGCGTTTTACTGGCATGATAACTTCCTCTGTAGATCCCGTGCTTTTCCTGTTTCCTTGGATGTGCTGGAGGCTTTGCCAGCAAGCGCCTGGAGCCGTGGTGTGTGGCTCTGCTCCTTCTGCACCTCTTTCCATGCCTGTTCCCTCTGACTTGGTGTATTCCCCAGGGAATTAGCTACTCCTTATCCTTTGGACCTGTTCTTCCCACCACGATTTTGGTGGATCCTGCTTTGCCTTGCGCCATTCCACGTTGAAGTGCTGTTCCACCTGCTGTGGGCAGGAGGGAGGGAGTTGCTGCAGGGGGGTTATGACCACAGCCCTGATCAAATCCAGCAGGGAAAAACCTTAAGCCCACAGGACCGATAATTTTGTCATGACGAACTACTGTGAGAAATACTTTCTCTACTAAGTTCTCGTTTCATGCCCTAAAGCAGAGCAGTGCATACCCCTCATAAACTTTCTCTACCTGATAATCCTGGATGTTCACATCCCTATAAATGTCCTTGTGGTCTCTTGGTCTAAATGTCATGCAGCAGTGAGTTCCACATATCTTTCCCCCTCACCCTGAAGTGTGTTTTCTGGAATTTGGTTTCTTCATTCCCCTTCTACCCCCACAGCAGAACTGAGCTAGATGGCTGATGTTCCTCTCTCAGCTCCGGTTTGGATTTCTCCCTGCGTGCACATCCCGTGCTGTCAGGCACTGGTGATGCAGGGCAGTGTGGAGCAGGGGGGGTTGGTGGCTCCTCTGTCCTTTTGGAACCCATCACCTTCCTCGGCGCTGACAGGGCTGGGACCTGAAGCGCTGTTGCGTTTCGGAGCGTTGACACCTGGGCTGGGTCCGAGCTGTGCTGTCTGTGCAGTGTCACCAGGGTGGCAGGGCTGTCACCCGTCACACGCCTGGCCGGGAGACGATCCCGGGGCTGGGGCAGAGCCATCCTGTGGATATTTCAGGCTGGGCTGGATTGAAAAATGGAAAGAGCAAGAGTTCCCCAGTGATTCCCAGCTGCCAGGGAGAGGTGCCGGGCCCTGTTGTCATTCGGAGCACGTCTGGGCAGGAGAAGGGCTGGGGGAGAGGAACCCACAGGGCAGGCAGAGTTTTCTGCTTCGAGGTGCCTGTGGAGAAACACTTCTTCAGGGTTTTTTTTGTCTCTTCCCTCCCCTCCCCCTGTTTTTTTCCCCTGCAGCTGAAGAACATTAAACACATGAAATGCATTAGCTCGGCCCCCCCCCCCAACCCCTCCCTGAGCCAGGGACCTCCAGGAGGAAGAGGCCTATGAATTGACCCTGCCCAATGCTTTAATTGACAGGTCATTAAAGATGAATGTGTGGCTAGAGAAAAATATTCAGATTGCAGGCTAGTTGTTGTCCGTGTGGGATTTTAATGATTTATGTTTCTTTCTCCTCCCCTCTCTGCCCCCCTCCCTCCCCGACTCCAAACAATCCAGGCACCATGGGAGGTCTGTTTCTGGATGGTGAGGAGAGCCCTGCACTGGAAGACATCAGCAAATGGACAGTGGAGGATGTTTGCAGCTTCGTGTCCAACTTGTCTGGCTGCACCGAGTACACTCAGGTAAATCCTCAAGGAGGAACATCCCTCCTGTCTCCTTCCCCTCTGTGCCTGTTTTACTTGCCCTGTCCCTCCCCGAAGGTGCATCTCGGAGCCCTGCAGGGTCTGCAGCTTTGGTTTTTTTGCTAAACTTGCTGCTGGTGAAGAGCCCGAGAAGGTGTGTGATGAGTTTTGTAGGTGGACAGACAGGGATTTGAGTTGTGGGAGAGAGAAGGGTCAGGTTCTGGTTGTGGCGAGAGGGAGGGAAAAGACTCAGGATAAAAAGAGCTGGTGGATGGATGATGGATGTTCATGGGAGTATCTGTTCCTGTAGAGGGGAGTTCAGGGCTTAGTGAGGATGAGGATGGGTTCAGGAATGTGCATGTGTGGACTGCAGTTGTGTGTTGAGAGCTCAAGCAAAAGGCTCTAAAATCAAAACACACAGCTCCTCACATTCCCTGTTACCTCCCACCCCAGTGGAGTGCCCTTGCACTGGTGGTGTTGGAGCTTATCTGCATTCCTGTGCTGGGGAAGGATGATCAGAGGTGCCAGTGGGAAATGTGCAGAAATCTTTTCTTCACACAGCTCCCTTGCAGCTCGATCATCCATTTACACCTTCCACGCCATCCTGGTGCACCAGTGGGAGAGGAATCAATAGCTGAGCTCCAGCTCCAGCAATCTTCCCAGTGCATTCCAAACAAAACGTTTTACAGGGATGGGAGCTGCTGCAAACAGCCCCTGGTGTGGCCTGCCCGTGCTGCATTTTGTGGGGGTTCATGGCTCTAAGGGACGGTGTTTTTTAAGCTGTGGTTGTGTGTTTAAGAGGTTTTTTTACTATGTGAAAATGCCCGTGTTCAGGGGTGACCCAGCTCCATGGCTCTGAACTGCAGAGCTGCCTGTGCTGCCTTCCCCAAACCCACAGCTGCCGGGGAGGTCTGGCACTGCTCTGCAGGCTGCTCCTGCCAGGAAAACCCTGCAAGGTTTGGTGGAATGCTGTGCATTTAGGAGCGTGTTTCAGGCAAACAAGAAAACTTGAGCAAAAATAAAAAGTTGCCACAGCCTGGACAGTGTTCAGCTTTGTCTCTGCAGTGGATCTGTGGGACACCCAAGGGATGCTTTTCCCAAGTTGAGACTTTTTGTGGAGTGTTCCAGTGCGGAGTGAAGGGAAGATTTTTGGCTCCTGGCCACATTGGCTGCAGAGGAAGGAAAAGAAATTGGTGTAGCAAGTTTTGCTGGGTCAAAGAGCAGCAACATGTGCTGCAGCCCTGAGCAGCTTTGCTGGAGGAGTCCAGCAATAAAAAAACCCCACTTGGCACCGACAGCCACTGCCAGTCTCCAAAGGGGTGGTTCCCGGCTGTGGTTTGCTTCTGGAAAAGAAGCCATTTGGGTAAGTTTAGGCCCCTCTCCCACAGTGATCAGTCATAATGGTGAGTGTGTGAGGGGAGGGCAGGATCAGCCCAAGCTCATTTAGGGGAGCATCACCCATGAGCTGGGCTGGGAGGTGGGGGGCAGTAGGGAAAACAGGGAGCTGAGACCTCCCAGAGCCGAGGGGAGCTGGAGGCTGAAGGTCCATTTAGTGCTGCCATGGATCCTGTTGGTGCACAGGAACACCCTTGGGAGGTTGGTGGAGGCATTGCCTGCCCTGTGTGTGAAGAATGGAGCAATAAGACCATGTAGCCAGCCCTTAACCTTGGTAACACAGCCCTTATTAGGTGGCAAGCTCTTGCATGACCCTGTCATTTGGAATAGATAGAGGCAAAACAAAGGGGTTTTTTCCTCTTTCCTTAATAACCTGTTAAAATGGTGGAGTTGCACATGGCTGGGTGTATTAATGTGTTGATATGAAACTGCACCAGTCCTGCTGCCATTTGTGTCATTGGGGGGGTGTGCACATCACCAGGTCCTGCTTCCCTCAGCGACTGGGGAGAGGGGCAAGAGGCCTGTGATCTGTAATGGCACTGTCTGAAGGCCAGGTCACTCTGCAGGGTCCTGCCAGGCTCAGTGGTACCACTGGGGTCCCTCCATCAGCACCAGGCACTGCAGGATTTATCAGTATCGGGGATAAAACAAGGTCTGAGTGTGAAAACAGAGCAGTGAGGAGGGATCATCCTCCCTGATCCCCGTGGGGGTTCTGGGAGCAGGATGGGCCCTGCTCTCCAGGCTGTTCTAGGGATGGTGGTAATGCCTGACAGGAGGAGACAGGGGAAAAAAAAAGAGATGTAAAACTAAGTGTTGCACATGAATCCATCTAACCTGCAGCATGTGCTCCACAGATCTGTTTATGTATTTTGCCTGGAGACTCTTGGGGAATTAGCAGCTTTGAGAAGGAAATGCATGAGCAAGCAACCCCTCCTTTCCCATGGCATTTGCCTCACTGAAGACTGCAAATACTTTTGGAGTTTACTGGGCCAACTTTTTCCCAGTGTCCACACAAGTGTGAGTGACCTAGGATTTGCCAAAATTTCATCTTTTCTCCTGTGTCTTCTGCCCTTTTTGGAGTTGGGATAGGGCCCCTGGGCATGTCACTCTCCTCAAATCTGCCATCAAACACTGGGCTTACTGGTAAGAGTTGCACTTAGGGCAGCTGGTTTGGGTGCTAAACCTGGGATGGGTCCCAGAGGAAAAGCTTCACAGCCCATCCCAGCATTTAGAAGAAAAAACAAATTACAGCTTTATTTAAACTGGCCCAACCAGCCCTGATTCCCATTCCCACATGTGTCTCCTTTTCCTCACTGGCTCCTGGCTGTGGATACAGGACTGTAAATAACTCTGGTGTGCAGTATGGGCTGACCTCACCACTGAGGCTCTGAGCTCACCTTTTGCACTGTGCCCTTCTGTGCAAGGGCACGACAAGGGCAGCAGATGTGCCACTGGCATTTCTGAGCCTGTGCTGTGGTTCCCTGCAGGTATTCCGAGAGCAGGCCATTGATGGTGAGACCCTCCCTCTCCTGACAGAAGAGCACTTACTGAACAACATGGGGCTCAAACTCGGCCCTGCGCTGAAGATCAGGTCACAGGTAGGAGAAATCTCCTCTGTAGCAGCACGTGGAATGCTCTGAAATTGTCCCTAGGCAGAGTGGGGCTGTCAAGAGACATTTCTTACTGAATAGAATTAATGAAGCAATAATTTATTACTTTTGTCATTCTGGTTGCAAGAAGGCTTGTTGATCTGTTCCCATAAATACTGGCCAGGAAGGAAGAAAAGTGGTGAAGTGAGGGAAGAGAGGTCATCCCAAAGCACCTAAAGCCATCTCAGGAATCAGTTGGGTTTTTCTAGGCTGGATTTAGTCCTTTGCTTCCCCTTTCCCTGTACCTGGGTGGCTCCTGGCAGATCTCCCTTTATGTGAGACCTGAAGCCACATTTAAGGTGCCTCAGCTGGTTTTACTTTCCCTCCTCAATGAGTCACAGCCCAGCTTTCCCAGTAACAGACCCCTCTAAGATTTTTATCTCTTGTCATTAATTACTTACCAGTCCTGCTGATTTGGATGCACTGGAAGTGGAAATTATATTAGTTGCATTAGGCCAGTTCTTTCAGGGGACTGTTTCCTCCCCAGTGGACGAGTTGGCTGTTGTGCCCTTTTAGTCATGTTTCTTCTCCAAATACCTTTTTCCCCCTCTATGACTTGGCTCCCCAATCCCTGCCTGTAGAGCTCTGTTATCCTGAAGTTACTTTGCTGTTCTCCTGCCTCCCTGCCAGCCAGCCACAGTGACTCCGTTCCAGTTGCCTCCACTTCCCCTCAGTGGGACTCAGTTCTAGGGAGAACATCTCCAATAGCTTCTTTTTCCATTTAATGTTTGGAAAAAATCCCTTCTGACACATGTAAAAGCCGGGCTGTGCTGTGTATTCCCCAGGGAATTGTGTCATGGAAGTGGTTGTGACTGTCATGTGCACAGTCACGGGCTGCAGGGACAGTCACAGTTCTGGCACAGGTCTCCAAACCCACAGGCTCTACATTGGTTATATTATGTTAAAACAATAAGAGCAACTTTACTACTTTCCCTCCAGCCCTCCCTGTTTATGAGGGGGCTAATAAAAAGGTTCTGTGGGCAATTGTTCCCCGTGGGTCAATTCAGTAGGAAATAAAACTCTTATGTTTCTTAAAAAACAAGAGAACGGCAAATAGCTCACAGACATTCCGAGATGGGGGTTGGGGGGGGATATGAGATATGGGCTGGAACTAGAAAAAAAAACCCCACTCCAATTTAATCAATAGTGTTTAAAGTTCTATAATAAGGCACGGCTGGGGGGGGTAAGTGGGGAGCACCGATGCTGCTCACTGAATAATGTGGCAGTTGTCTGGGTGGAACAGCAGCCTGTGTTTTTGTTTAAGCTCAAATGTGAACCAGCTGGGGAGGTGCTGGAAGGCTGTGGGGCCTTTGGCCCTTGCTGGGAGGCAAGAACTGCTGCAGGAGAGCTGGCTGGAGCTGCAGGAGGGAGAGGTGCAGGCCCAGAGGTGCCTGGGCAGGGGACAGCAGGCTCCCTGCAGCAGGATTGTTATTATCCTTCCATGTTGTCCCAGCCCCCTCCACCTCACCTCCCTTTTTTAGAGCAGTTTCCACTCTTCAAAGTGGATCTGGTGTGCTGTGCCATCAGTAAAAGGAGAGCAGAGTCCTCTCAAACTGTCCATGCTGGTAAGGAGTGGCCAGATGGGGTAGGACTGGGTCAGCTCTGCTCACCTGGGGCTGTCTCAGCACTCCTGGAGCCTGGGAGATGTGAATCACAGTGTCCACTAAAACAGAGCTGGGGAGCACAGGGTCCCTGAGGAAAAGTGAGGAGGAAACCTTCCCTGGTTTGTTTTACAGGTCGATTGGAAATGGTCAGGCTTCATTCCAATGATGTAACCATAGAATCAGAGAATGGTTTGGGTTGGAAAGGACCTTAAATATCATCCAGTTCCACACCCTGCCAGGGCAGGGACACCTTCCACTATCCCAGGTTGCTCAGAGCCTTGAACATTTCCAGGGATGGGGCACCCCCAGCTTCTCTGTCTGTTCTGTCTACCGTTCCCTTTGGACACAACACACGGGCTGATGCGTGAAGAGCTGTGGGATTCCACAGGCAGTTCATGCACTTTTTGACCCATTTCTGCCCTCTTGCCTTTAACCCACAACCCCTTTTCCCCCTCATTTCTTACCAGGTGGCCAAGAGAGTGGGCAGAGTGCTGTACATGGCCGGCTTCCCCATGGCTTTCCCCCTGCAGCCTCCCGGGCTGCGGCCCCCGGAGCGGGACGTGCCAGCAGCCGAGCTGCGGCCGGCGTCCACGGGCAGCGTGGCCTCCCCCTTCGGCAGCGGGGTCCCCTCCGCCCCCCGGGGCTCCCCAAAGCAGGAAAACGGGAACCCTTCCCTCCTCCCCGGGATCAACGACACCCCGAAACCTCCGTCCTAACTGCGGCACAACTCCCGACTGCTTCTGGGATCCTGTGGGACGAGCCGAAGGTAACGCCGGAGCCTCCCGCCGCACTCAGCAGGAGTGAGGGAGGAAGGGAGGTTTGAATTTTTTTTTTTCTTTTCTTTTTTGGATGAATTTTGCATTTTTTGTTTGGGAAAGTAAAAAAAAAAACCCACACACAGAAGATTTAAAAACTGTAAAAATAAAAAAAAAAAAGGGAAGGAAAGAAAATGATCCAAAGATGTCCTGAGACAACTTTAAGTGAAGGATCCTGGAGGATGGCTGCAGCATTCCTGTTCCCTTTTGTACCCCTTCCTGCTCCTCAGTCAGAGATGGAGAGCCCTGCACAGGGAGTGAACGCTGTTCTTTGCCTCATCGTGGCTGTCAGGAACTCCTGAGTGTGACTCCAAGCAGGGAAGGGGAAGGAGCTCCACTCTTCCCAACGGTACTCAGCACCCCTGAGCAAAAAAACAACTCATCAAAAAAAATCACACCAACCACCTTCCCACATCTCTCCTCCTCCCTGGAAACTGTGCTCAGTTCCTCATTCAGGTGTCTATGCATCTCTAGCAACTTTGAAAACAATACCAAAGACAGACAAAAAGGATTAAAAAAAAAAAAAGGAAAAAAAAATGAAAAAAGAAAGGCAAGTTCCCGTCCATGTTTACTTCCGTGCGGATGGTACGACAGTGGCTCCGTGCTGGCCCCTTCCCTGGCACAGGGTCCTGTCAGCACACAGGAGAACAGACTCTGCCTGTGCTCCAGCCCTGCAGAGGTGGTGTTTTTTGGTTATTTTTTTGTCCATTAGATGTTTTGTTTTTAAAGAGAAGCAGCAGCAAGTGTGTGCTGCGGGGTCACAGCCTCACTCCAGCGTGGCCGCTCCCTCCTCAGACTCGTTTGTACCTCTGGGGTGGGTTTTTTCTGTTCCTAGGGTTGGATTTTGTTCTTTTTCAAGCCTTGTTACAGAGGTGGATGTAGTTGCACATTCTGGCCTGCTGTGGACCATGAGACAGAGCCCTGGGAGGAGGGGGAGGGATGCTGGGGGGGGGTTCAGGCTAAAAACAATGGGCAGAGTTTTTACTACTGTGAATGAGCTGAGAACTCCTGGGGGTGACCTCCTGTGACTTGTACAGTTGTGAACAACAATCACATGTGGTACTTTTCTCTCTCTCTCTCCCCTGCCCCCTTTATTTTTTGTTTTGGTTTGTTTTTGTTTAAACGTTGCACGTGCTACCGTTTTTCTTACAAAATAGCTTGGTGGTACATTAGCTTCTTTATATTGTAAAAAAAAGAAGAAAAAAAAAAAAGTCATTATCCATCACATCACGATAAAAATGCTTTCCAGCAATCAATTTAAATAAAAAAGACAAACACTTAATTTACAAATGGTACCTGGCTTTAACCAAGAAGTCTCTGCTCCTTCTTTTCACACAAATCCAACAGCCCTCACACAATGGAAATGTTTCCTAATTAGTTTTGCCTTTCTATATTCCTTCCTGCACGGCCTCCCCAACCTAAGGAACTTTAATTAAAGTTACCTTCTGTAGCACACTTGCAGCCAGCTTGACTGAGCTGCTGAAGGCTCCCATTGAAGCTACAAAGGAAGCTCTGAAACGCACTGTGCAATCCTTACGACCTTCTTGGCAAGAAGGGAGGGTTTGGTGAGGGCCCCAGAGTGAAAGATGGGGTGACAGAGGTGGTTGGTGGAACAGAGAGGAGGATCCTTAGAGAAAAAAACTTGTGGTTGCCTTGCTCAGTTCACTCAGGAGCTGAAACTGAACCCTGTGCTATTTACAGCAGCAGATTTTTAATGAGGGATTTTTATTACCTCTGCTGAGCAGTTTTACTGGCCTTGACATGACCACGGTTTTATTGTTTCCAAAAACCATAACTGGGAGAAAAAGCTTGAAAAAGTCCAAGTGGCATCTCCGTGGTGTCACTGAGTGAGTCCTCGGTGGTACCTGGGACTGGATCCCACCCGCCGTGTTCCCAGCTCTTACCACCTGCTGCAGGGGCTGGGGGATCCAGCCTGTGAGGGCTCAGCATGGAGGGGAGGCTGTGAGGGTGCTCAGTCCTCGTCAGAGAAGGCCAGGTCCTCCACAATGTCCTCCCCGCCCTGGGCCAGCTGTTCCAGGTCGGAGCGCGACAGCCCTCGGGGGCAGCTCTGCTTCCGTGGCCCTTGGGAATCCTGAGCACCTTCCTTGCCTTCCTCTGCGGGTGGAAAGAGAGAGGTGAAAATCCTGCCTTACTGGGAGCCAGAGCGAGGCGAGTCAAGGCGACTCATTACTAATTAATCCCAGACACTCATTAATTTATTGGCGACGCTGCAGCTCCCAGAGCACTGCAGGGTGCGGGTACAGCACTGGCTCTGAAGTACCTGAGCACAAACTGTTACACCTGAGGCAGAAACATAAAGACCTGGGAGGCATAAGACAGGCAGAACCTCCAGAACCTCATCCCTCCCAGCTCGGGTCAGTGTTCCTCACTGGAGATGGCAAGCTGGGCATTGAGAGGTGACAAGAAGGAACTGTCACAGGTACCAGCAACGTTGCCAAATGCAAAGCTCCCCCCAGAGAGTGGGGAGCACGGGTGAGAAATGGTTTGTAGGGCTTGTTCATGGAATCACAGAATGGTCTGGGTTGGAAGGGATCTGAGAGATCACCCAGTTCCACCCCCTGCCCATGGCAGGGACACTGGCTTGTCTGAGTTCCCCAGAAGGCAGAGAGGGAAAACTCTTCCCTCTTTACCCTTTACAGCCCTGGCAGAACATGCACCAAATACCCATCTATTGTTGGTGCTGGGGTTTGGGTGTGCTTGCCAAGCCGCAGCCATCTGCCACGCTAAATCCATCGACTCTTGCTCTCACTTGGAGTCTTTCCACCTTCCTGCTCCCCACACTAGCAAAGAACACCAGCACACAGGCACTGCTGTGGCTGGTCCCCACAACCAGTGGCACAAAAGCCAGCAAACGAGCCCCAGAGCAGCCCCTGGCAGGGCCAGCCTCACCCTGCTGGTGGCTGAGGGGCTTGGCAGGCTCAGGCACCACTCTGCTGCTCGTGGCTGGGGGCTGAGCAGGCTCCCTCTGTGCAGGGGGTGGAGGGGGAAGATGCTCCCTTCCTCAGCTGCACAAAGCCTGGCTTAGTGTCCAGCACAGCCCTGGTGACAGAGCTGGCAGCTTTCTCATTTGAAGAAAGCAATTTGGAGCTGCTTCCTGACCTCTAGAGCACACTGACCTGGCACCTCCTACTCAGACACCCACCACTCACCAATTCTGACTGGGCAGGAGTGACCAGGACCAAGCACAGAGGCTGGTCAGGGGCTCTAGGCACACCCACGGAATGCAGCCCTAGGAGGATCTCACTCCAGTCCTGTCCTGGGAGGAGCTGCTGAGAAGCAGCAAGTGAAGGGTTACCCTGTGCAGCACCTCCTGCCCCAGGCAGGGCTCAGATGAAAGGGGACATGCACCCTGCACACCCCAGTGTGTGTGACCTGCAGAGAGCCTCCAAGCAAGGCTTCTGTACTTCCAGTTTGTTTGAGCCTCGCTGCAGGAGGCCCCTGAAAAGAGATGAAAGGAACCGGTGGGTAGTTAAGAGTGAGGGCTGCAAAAACCTTAATTAACCCTTTCACTCTCCTCGGTGTAACTCAGACCTGCCAGGTCTCCCTGCCCAGGTCGAAGTCCCTCCTGACACCCTCAGCTCACAGCAGCAAAGGAGCCATCAGTCACCAGTGCTGTCAGTAATTCCCCTTTGCACACCTGCCCTACTTACCATCTGACTCACTGTCTTCTTCCAATTCTTCTTCATCGTCCTCGATTTCATAATTTCCTTCTTCATCATCATCATCCTCACCATACTCCTTGCTGCTTGCTTCTGAGCTGTCATCTGATGCCTCCTTGGCTTTGCCTTTACCTGCAAATATTTTTTTTTTGCCAAGTAAATGGAAAAGTGAGGAGCAGCACAAGCAAAGGGCAAAGAACTCAGGAGTTCCCGACACTCAAGGGGATATTTCTCCACTTCTCACACATACCTCCTTCAAAAGCCACGTGCCCCTTGCACCAGAGGCCCAGAGAAGGATGGATTTAATTTCAAAGTGCATTTGGAAAGCCTGTGATGCCCCAAACACTCCAAACTACAAAAAGAGAACTTCTCATGCAGGTTCCACAATTTACTGTGGCCCTCTCGTGGTCACAGCCAGAGGGTGACATCACCCATGGTCTCCAGGTTTTCTTGGCTTGTCTAGAATCCTTGGAACATCAGGCACCATAAAATAAATCAGAAGTGCATGGAAGGAGGGGATCAAAGATCCTTGTGCTGGTAGCCAGCTGCTACAATGCACAGAACTGGGTCTGTGTCCGGAGAAACATTCCCTGGTTTTGGGGCTCTCAGTCTGTGTGACAAAAGAAGTAAGGTGCCAAAACTGTGAGTCATGCACAAGGAAAAACTAATGGAGGACTAGGGCTTTAAAATCAGCTGGACTGGCAAAGTAGGAGAGGGAAGAGAAAGAGAAAAGCCTCCCAAACACCTTCTGTCTGTCACTAAGAGCATCATCATCCTGTGCCCTCTCTCCCTCCCAGTATCTCTTTGGAACCAAACACGGCCAGCAGGGCCATACTGACCCACATCATATGGAATTCTGGACAAGAAGGCGGCATGCTCAGCCCCAGTCCTGTACCTTTTACAGAGAATCCACTGTTCTCCTCCTCAGAGTCACTGTCCATCTCAAAGAGGTCCTTGAATTCCTTCTTATCTTCCTCCTTTCTTTCATCGTGCTTCTTACGCTTGATTTCTGGGAAGTTCAAGTCTTCAAGCTAGGGGGAAAAAAAACCCCAAACCAACAGTAAGAACAACCTTAATTTGTACTCTGAAATTTGTTTAAACACAGGAACTTGGTTTTGTTCAGCCTGCCAAGACCAGCTGGGCCTGTCTGCTGCCAAGGAGGAGAGCCACAGATTTGTGGGTTGGTCACCAAGGTGATCGACACAGCAAAGCACTGCTGCTCTATTGATCTTTACCTAATAAACTACTTTTGCTAATGGACCATCCACTGCTGGTACCTTAGCAGGAATAAAAATGCAAGATGTCCTCGGCAAGCTGGCTGGAGGATCTCTGGGCTGAAGGCCATGCAAGCCCAGTGAGCTCGGGCAACAGAGTCAAGACAGACTGTGCTGGTCACCTCTGAACTAAGAGTTCTCCAGCCACACAAAAAGCTGTGACAGCTATACCAAGGCTGTCTGTTGGGTGCAGATGTCCGGGTGCTGGGGATGCTAAAGGTCTGTCTGCACGCCCATCACTCGCCCGCACGGAGCTCAATGGGCCAAGAGCCTCTGCTGCAGCCAGCCAATATCAATGCCATTAAGTACTTGCAATTGACACCACCTCACTGCTCTTTACACCTCTCCGGAGGGGGATTAGGGGGAGGATTTACTTGCAAGGGCTCAGGCCAGCAGGGCAAAGATAATTAGAATGCAAATTAAATCCCAAGTGCTCTCGGAACATCAGCTGCCCGCTGCCCTGCCTGGCTGCACACCCCATGGGAAGCACTCAGGCATTAGCACACATTAGCTTGCTTGGAAACATTCACCCCGCGAGTAATAACTCATTTGCTCCCTCCCACCCCTCAGACCACCCCTCAACACACTCCTCTGTGAGCACTTCAACCCTCTGCGAGCTTCTCCCGACGGGAACGGCAGGGAAGCACAGCCTGTATGGAAAGGCAGCTCTCAGGCAGGGAGAGAAAGAGAGGAGATGTGCATTTGCTCCCGCAGCCAGTTCCAGCAATTTCTCCCAGCCTGTTTCACGGTTATGGTCCCCAGCTGGGCAATATTGATCCTGGGAGCTGAGCACTTACAAGCAATAACCTGCAGCACCAGGATGGAAAGTCAGAAGCTGGTCAGACAAGGGGAGAGGGGAACAAATCACCGACCACCATTTGCAGGGGCCTAATTTTAAATCATCTTCCCACCTGCTCTTTTTTTTTCCACTGAGAGCCTTTTCCTTCCACTGGCCCGGCAGGACCTGCTGGGCTGTGTCTGTGCTGGGAAGGTGAGTGAAGGGAGCAGCACAGCACTGGCTTTCCAAAAGCTGTCATTCCATGCAAAAGAAGAGACTTGGGAAGCCAAATGCAGCCAAGGCAGTGATCCAGAGGCACTGCCAACCCACTGCCCTCAGCTGACCCAATGACACACTCTCACCATCCTCTTTCCCAGGGTAGTTGTCGAATCACAGAATGGTTTGGGTGGGAAGGGACCTTAAAAATCATCTTTTTCCACCCGCTGCCGTAGGCAGGGGGACCTTCCACTAGACCATGTTGCTCCAAGTCCCTTCCAACCTGGTCCTGAACACTAACCAGGGATGGGGAGTCCACAACCTCTCTGGCTGTGCTCCACCAAGCCCTATCATGGGGGGCAAAGGGGTGAAAACATTTCCCACAGTCCCCATCAGGCTCACGTGCTGGCAGCACGTTCAGTGAGGAGCAGAGGCTCTTAGCTGGGACTCCTTTCTATTTTCCCACTCCTTGTTCCCATTTCCAGAGGCACTTCTGGGTGATGCCACTACTGGCTGAACTCAACCTGAGCACACTGGAAAGGACCTGGTGGTGGGTTGTGCTGAGCTGTGCAACCTCCAACTGTGAGACTACCCTCCAAATAAAGGTGCCAAACCCCCAACTTGCCATGGAGTGATGACAAAGCAAAGGAATGAGAATTAGGTACTGAGTCACAGCTCACAGATACAGGCTCTGTTCATCACACAGAAGCAGTAATTAGGTAATTTGGGGGCCAGTCTTTTAATCCCCAGCTAGAGGGTTACTATCTCCCGAGTCTCACGAAGCCGATTAGTCCACATCCCATTAAAAACTATTGGGAAGAGCAAATGGAATGGGCAGACAGGGTCGGCGTTGTTATAGAAGGCAGGCTGCAGCTCAGAGCCAGCCTGTGTTGGGTTTTTTTTCTTCTGTTACTATTTTTTTCCCCCCAATGGCTGCTAATGGGACATGGATTTTCCCAGCCCTAATGGGCCTCATGGTGTTCACTCTCCTGCTGGGGCTCACAATGCTGCATCATTAAACTACCAGTCCCCACCCAGACACACAACAGCCCCATTCACCAAGTAAAGATGCCAGGCAGCCTTTCCAAGAGCTAACTCCAATGCCTGCCTCCCTCTACAGTCTATCTGCTCAGCCCACTTTCTGCAAGAGAAAACAGGTCCCTGGCACTGCCTCCCCTGGTTTCTCCAGCCTTGCTATATGAAAGCATTGCCCTTCTCCACCTCTGCTCGTCCTGGTCACCCCAAGGAGCTTCAGTTCCCCTCCTTCCTTTCATGTAATACAGGGGCTTGTCTGCACTGAGGGTTGATCCCTCCCCTTGGGAAAGCTGCTCCGGTACCAGGAAGGTCTCTAATCACCCCAGCAGGGCCAGTTTTGGGCAAGAGATTAGCTGCACTCACAGGCATCTCTTCTTGCTGTTTCTTAGCCCTCCCTCCCAATTTCCTTTCTGCAAAGGCCACATTCTTTGCACAGCACACAGCGTGCTTTTTGTTCCCTCTGCATGGCTGCCCCGGGGATTTTCAGCCTCCTGCCCTTCTCTCAGGCTGCCACGCAGTACTGAGCATTTCTAGGATTGCCCAGGTCTTCTGCCACGCTCTGGGACTCATCTCAGAGCCAATCATCCTCATGTCCCATCGATTATTTTAATTGTTCCCCAGCACACACTGGAGACACCAATTATATCTATTTCCTGCTGCCTGGCCAGGAGCCTGGCTCAGCCACTTTCATTGCATTAGCATCGAGACAGCTTTCCTTTGGACTCCTAATGTAGCTCCCACCCTCTCCTCCTGCATCCTGGAGTGGCCAAGGAGCCTTCCCTTGGGCAGGAGATGTGGGAAATGGCAGTCTGGGCACTTCTGTCCAGACAGCAAGTCCCACCTCACAATCAGCCACTCTTACTGGGTACAACCATCCCGCTGCCAGGACACAGCTCTTGTCTTCCCATGGCACACATGATGCCCAGGAAATCAGGGATTTAGTACTTACCCTTTCTTTGCCACTGATTTCCAGTTGTATCTCCTTCTCTCTTAGCTTCTTCCACTGAGTGTAATACTTGGTCAGAGGCGTCCCCTCCTCTTTGACCTGCTTCTCCCATTGTTCCTGGGGAGAGAGGGGGTACAAATGTAAAGGTTTTCAAAGCAGTTTTCCAATGTGGGGAGTCAAGAGCACAAGGTTAAGACCCTTTCTCAAATCACATCTTCCCATCTTAAGGGTAGAAATTGGCAACCACGACTAAGAATGCAATCAGGGCTAAGTGTGAATTCAGCCCCAGTTATTCCAGCAATATTGAGTCAGGATTGGTGTCACTGACAACTCTCCTTAGGCAAAGCAATGCCTGAGCACTGCAGGAAACCAGAGGGACCCAAAAGCTGAAACGGACACGTTGGACAACGCAACGGGTTAATAATGTGATACCAAAGCACAGGACACCAGTGGCACTGAAGGACAGCATGAAGTCCCCTCAAAGGAGCATCTATGGTGGTTAACATGATGCTTTAGCTTATGGGGGATCAGCAGACTTTCTCAGCACCAGGTCTGAAGCGGGAGTTCCCAGATTCCTATTCCTGCCTTGTAGGCGAGGTCTGATTCTCAGAAATACTCAGAACTCTCAAGAGGTTCCCCTGAAATGAGTTCAGTGCCCCCTGGGATCCACTGTGACTATCCTGGCCTTGAGCATTCCCTTCTGCTGTGGCTGTAGTGAGAAGATGCCGCCACAGAAGCCAAGTCAGATGATGCAGCCACTGCAATGGAAAAGGATTTTTAGTAACATGGCTCCAGGTCTGCAGGGCTGGAGCCTGTCAGTCTTCCCCTGTCCATCCAACCCACCACTGTGGCCACAGCAGCAGTTCCTGAGCAGTGCAAAGTCACCCCATTTATAGACCAGGCTCAGATCGTGCTGCCAGCTGTAATCAGGTAATTTGTTGATGCTGCTTGGTATGGACAGCTTCTGAGAAAGGCTCTTCTTACGGAGGGGAAAAGTCTATTTGTTCTGTCTGATACAGCTCTTTGGGTTTTAAGGTGTGCTGGAATCTAGAGATAAAAAACACCATTAAAACAATCCCATTTTTTCTAGTCAGAATGCCTCAATGGAAATTTTGAGAGAAGAGATGCCATCCCACCCACTTTAACCATTTGGAATTCTCCTTCCATTGCAGCTTTTGAGCCCAGCACACACTGCAGGTCCTTCTTCCCTGAACCTTCCCCTGCCAATCCAGAGCCCACAGTGGTGCAGAGGAATGTCAAAGCACAGATGCACAGCTGGATCCAGCTGCAGGCCCCACTGTTTTTGACCCTCCTCACAAAGATCTTAATTGTTATAGGAACCTGTTGGGATTGTGCTCTCAAAAAAGCGCTGGCTTCTCATTATGAACAACAACAATGAAAAAGTAAAGCTCCCCATTTAAAAGTAATATGGAAGAAGTCAGGCTGGACACATCTGGTGTGTTTATCCCTCCATACCAAAGCTCCTGGGATGTGAGGAGGGGTCCTTCCACAGTCCCTCCATGTTAAGTTAAACACTGCACCCCCACAGCACTGAGTTCAATCCCCAGGCCATTTCTTCTTTAAAATCAGAGAATACAGTCCCTCAGGTAAAATCCCCCTTTCCAAAACACCCCCACTCCACTGTGAATCCCCCGTGACAGATGCATTTATGGCACATTGCCAAAAGAATTAGCTTAGAATTCGGGCTTCCACAGTGGAGCAGACACAAATGCATGGGAAAACCAGAGAGCATTTGCTTTCAATTGCTCCTGCTGGCAAGGGGGACATGCAAATACCTCCCCTTCCCTCACCCTCCTCCTTCCCTTCCCTTCTCTGGCAGTGTTTGCTCAGGAGAAGTGCCAATGCCCCACACAGCTTGGAAACAACCCAGACTTCGAGGGACACTCCAAATCATTTTGGGAAGCCCAGTCTCCATAGGAGCTTTGGCCCTTTTTGGGAATCTACACCGTCTGCTTGCAAGGGTGTAATGGGAAAACACAAACCCAACCTGGGCTCTGGGCACAAAAGATAAGCTGCTGTGGCTTTTCCACTCCCCAAGGAGTGCTGAGTGGGCTGTTTCCTCTGCTCCCAGGAGCACTGATGCCCCAGTCACTGAAGGAAAGGCTCCCTTCTCCCACACCACAGCACCACAGTGCAAAAATGCAGTTTGCACAGGCAATCCAGGCATCCTCCCTGGGCAGCACGTCAAACTTTGCTCTACCCTCTAGAAATGGCAGAACAGTAGTCCCCAAACATGGGTGGCAAATTGGTGTCTCTCCCTTAACCACCCTCCTTTACTTTACTGGCCCTTCCAGAGCCAGCCCCACCTGATTCACACTGCCCAGACCCCCCTGGGAAAGCAGGTGCACCACCCAGGAGACACCCAGGCAAGCAGGATGTTCAAATAATCATTTGGTTCTTACACAAGGCACCGCAACCAGAGCTGGTGGAAAAAGCAGACAGTGGCAGCGTTGTTGGAAACCCTGTTTGATTTAGCTAAAGACCTTCCCCAGCTCATCCCTCTCATGGAGAGCCCAGGAGGTTGACATCTCTGCCTCTGCAGTGGGTGGGTGGTCACAGCATTGCCAACAAAATTACAAACCAACAAACCCTCAACTGCCTCGCTCCAGACGGGAAGCAAATCAGCCCAACCCAGATTGGCATTCACAGAACCAAACACTGCTTAGTCACTCCAAACCAGTTCCACCAACCCCTTAGTCCCAGAATAGCACTGCTGTGTCCTGCCACCGAGATGCCAGGATTTCAATGTCTAATTTTCCTGCAGTCCCTGTCCCCTTAGTGTCTGCAGACAAATTAGTCTGTGCTGCACTGCTGCTCCCTGCTCAGCTCCTTGCCAACGGGTGGAGCTTCCAATGATGCACAACTCCAGACTTTCCAATAAACCAGGTGGCCACAGAGACTACTCTGACCCCATCAGTTACCCTGCAGACAGAGGTATTTTCACCTCTCTCCTGCCAGCCAAAGAAGATTCAATCTCCCTACTTCCTCTCACACAGGGGACACACAAAGCTCACCTGTTACCAGACTTGCAGAGGTGGCACAAACTGGCACCTCCCTCATCAGGAACGGCATGGTGAAAGAAACCTCCCAGCAAAGAAAGGCACTTGCATGCATGTGTATGTTTTATAAATAACAGAAGGACACAATTTATGGACTGTGTTTTCCATGACACTCCAGGCTGCAGAGTCTTGCCAGCCCCAGCCCCCTGCCGAGCTCAGTTGTTTGTGAACATCTGCCCCACCTCACACACTCCCATTTCCAGGCTCTCCTCCTCCTCCCTGCCACCCTCAGCCCAGCCCCTGGAGCCTGGCTGTCTTTCCAGGAAGGCCAAATGGCAGCAGCAGACTCACCACAGCCTCCCTGCTGGCCACGCCGAAGGCGGCTCGCTGCCGCTTCCTGGAGATGTAGGCAGAGTTTTCCTGCAGTTTCTCCAGGAGCTGCCGGATGGGTTTGCAGTAGTTGGCAACCTTGCACTCCTTCAGGAAAGATTTCAGCTGGGAGGAGGAAAAGGAGAGGAAGAATGAAAGCAATGTGATGGTTTCCATAAACAGCAAAAAAAGCATTTCCCACCCCCAGTGACAGCACGGGGCATCTTTTTCCTTTAATCCAGTGTACCATCCTTATCAGGCCTGGGGGTCCTGCCTCCCTGGGCTGGAAGGATGCAAAGAGCTGCAGTGACAGGCCAGATGTTTGTATGCAATCCAGAGCAGGGGCCTTGCTCAAAAACAATTCTTTGCACCTTTTAACACTAACTTTAAACATTCTAAAAAGATGGATCAGTGAAGTTCAAGCAGCCAGAAGGAAAAAGTCTGTGCTCCTGGGGCTTCAACTTCCAGCTGCCATTCCAGTTACAATAGGTTTGGCTCCTCCTCTGCCAAATAATGAGGACTGTGGACCAGATGCATGAAGACAAAGAATAACAGAGGATTCCTCTGGATACTAGATGGCCAGAGGCACTGGGCAGCCAGGATTGGAATGGGGAAAGATGTGGGTTAAGACTGTAGAACATCAGTTGATAATTGGGACGGGAATATCAAATCCAATGGGCTGTGGGTGAGAATGATGGCTGGGACTGAAGGCAGAGTTTGAGAAGAGACTTAAAATGGGGGTGGAGGTGTCTGTTTGGCATGGCTGGCTGGGAAAACTTGGTGCTGCTCCAGCAGCAGAGCTGTGGGTCTGGACAGTCACGGGGGTGAGGTTTGCTCCACGTCTGACTGCACCAACCCAACTCCAGCTGGCCCCACTGACTTTTACAAAGTAACTCTCCAACAACACTGCCCTGCTCTGACACCTCGGAACTAAAAGCTGAGGCAGCAGTGGGTGCTCTCGATGACAGAATGAAAGATGGGAGTGTCCAGATGGACTCATGGCTTGAATTCCAGTTGACTACTCTGTCTGCTAACAGTTTTCACCAACTTCAAGACAAGCCTCTGGAGTGCTGTCCAAATTCAGCAGGCCAAGCTCTTTGCTAGAGCCATATATAAATATACACACACACACTACACAGACACTTGATTTAGAGAAAGAGATCCAATAAGGCAAAAGAAAATGGTTAACCACAATGGAACCTTCATCTCAGCTGGGGCCTGCAGATGCTATCATGATAGAGATAAAGGGTTTCCAGTCAGCAAACACATTACTGCCCTCTCCACTCATGGCTTCGATGTTCTGCCTCAAAAGACACAACTGGGGGAAGGAAGATGTCTCCTTCCTGCCAAGCCTTGGCTTGATCTTACACTCCAAGTGGGGAGGTATTAAATGTTAATCAAGAGGTGACAGTCACCCCCAGCCCCTCTCTGCCAGGACACCGCTCTCCTGAGGGGTGTATTGCTGCAGGATCTGCTGTCAGTGACACACAGGTAGGATCTTCCCCATTAAGCAGCAGCAGGGGCTTCCCTTGTCCCTTCATCCCCAGCACACGCCCACCTGCCATCATACAACCAACTCAGAAAAACGGGAATTAAAGCGAGCACCTTCCCTGCCTTCCACAAAGCACACAGCCCATCAAAGCAGTACAAAGAAACCATCAGCAAAACTATTCTTCTGCTGATTAAGCCTGTCCTACTCTCACCCCCCTTCCTAAAATATTTATTTTTTATAGGTGCTGCATATTTATCTCCACTGAGAGATGCATTTGTCATTCGATTTATCTCACTTGATCCCCACAGCTGCAGCCCCAGATCCATTTCATCCTCTGCCACATACATTATCATTTTTCTTCCGTTGCAAAAGTGTCACCAGAAATCCTGCAAAATCTCAGGCTCCATCAGTGCAGTTTGGTGCTGTGTGTTTGCTCTCACAGCCCTGTGCTTCATTTCTGCTTCCCCCCCTCCTCTCTCCTACCCTCGCAATCCCTCACAGCCCCACCACTATCTGCCACAGATATTAATGAAACGTAATGAGATCTCAGTCCTGTGTTAAGAGGCAGGGAACACAACCAGGGAGGTAAAAGAAGATAAAGGACAGAGAGAAAAAAGGTCTGTGTATGCCTTTTCCCACTCTGCCAAATATAACAACCATATCTTTCCAGAATAAAAGCAATCAGAACATGAATGTGTGTATGTGTGGATATATGTCATTAAGATCTCACATCCCAGCTAAGCAGCTCTGTGATTAGTGGGATTGATTCTGTCCAAGTGCCAGCAGGAAACACCAAAGGTTTACACCAGCAGAGACCACAGCAGAACCCCAGCTCCTCTTACTGTAAGTGATGCAGGGAACTAGAAATGATCTGAAGCTACTGGGCTTGTCCTGCAGGGAACCCAAATCATGCCCAAACCCCTGCTCATAAAAAACAGAGGGAATGTTGAGCTGGGGACACAGTGAGCAGCAGCAGGACTGGCTGCTGGCAAGACAACCCAGCACCTCCTGCCCTTCTGTCTCGCTGCAAGTCAAGCCTAGATCCTGCCACCTCCTGCCTCCACCAGTGCTGCCTACTGCTTAAGTGCCAGTTTTCCCCCTCTAACCTCCCACCTCTGCCCTGTGATGCCTACCAGGGCTCTAGAGGGAAGAGGCTCTCCCATCTGCATTCTAAGCTCCTCACCAGCCTGTGGAGGCAGTGACCACCATGGGGTCACTCCTGGGGCAAGAACAGCGGCTTTGAACTGTCTCCCGTCCCCACTGGCTCTTCTTCCCTTTGATCTGCTGGGTGCTTCCTGCCTTCCAGGCAAGGAGGTTGGAAAGTTGAGTTTGAAGGCAGTCCAGCCCAGCTTCTCCCAGAGCCACTGACCAGAGGAGGAGGAAGGCAGCCCTGGCCAGCTGGAACACAGCCCCTGCGACATGGCGCTGAGAGGAGCGCGAGCTCACCAGGGAAGGGGAATCAGGACAGATGGATTTTTACAGTTAACTGGAACCACTCCAGGAGAAAAGCCTCTCCCCACACGCTTTCCCGAAGACTCTGAGATTTTGGGAAGCTAACCTCAGCACCCCAGCCCAGCAGACGCCACGAGGCTGTGGTTAGTGGCAGCCAAATAGGAACCCGATAGCATCAATCCTCTGCAGAAATCCAGGCTGGTCGCGGGGTGTGTTTGGAAGCCACAGGGCGCTCGGTGCCAGAGGGCCGTCAGCCGTTTCTCATTCCAGCCAGAACATCGGCTCCGACAGCTCCGATGCTCCCAACAGCTGCTGGCTGAGAGGAGAGGGCCTCCTTGGCTGCCAAAAAGCGAGGAGCATGCACAGCAAGCGAGCACAGGAGCTGCTCTGCTTGCACAGAGAGGGCCTGTCAGCTCACATTAGCCAAGGCAGCCACTGCCAGCCAGCGCTGGGCTGTGCCAGGCGGGGGGACCCAGCCAAGAGCCGTGTGCCTGACAGATGCCAGGCTATTGCACACATGGAGATCTGCCTCCCAAGCAGCCCGAGGGGCCCAACCGCTGCTCCCACAGCAGCCAGAGGCATCACAGCGACAAGGTGTGCAGGACCCAAACAAGCAGAGGTTCGTGTCCCTGTGGGGGATGTGACAGGAGCTCTGCTGAACTTGTCTGACACCTGCCAGTCAGGAGTTAAAACAGAGGGGACTGGCAGGAAGGGAATGTGTTTCAACATGCTTACACTGAACAGTGCTGGGTGCAGCTTCCTCAGGAGGGGCAGCACCAATCTCTCTCTGGTGACCAGTGACACGACCTGAGGGAAGAGCTGGAGCTGTGTCAGGGCAGGGTCAGGTTGGATCTCAGGAAAAGGTTCTTCCCCAGAGGGTGGTCGGGCACTGAACAGGCTCCCCAGGGTTTGGTCACGGCCCCAAGGCTGCAGAGCTCCAGGAGGGTTTGGACAACACTCTGAGGGACAGCGTGGGATTGTTCAGATTGGACTTTGATGATCCTCGTGAGTCCCTTCCAACCATGATTCTCTGATAATCTTACAGTTCAAAGCAGAGAGCAGCTCATTCCAAACTGCAGTCACCCAGCTGGCAAGGTGTTAGGGAAGGATAATGCACAATACAGGTGCACAGCACTATTGGGCAGGTCTATCAGAGACAAAAAGGTACAAAAACGTGGAAGTGGCCAGGAAGAACACATTGAACTGTGGCTGAGAGGCACAGCAAGGAGGAGGGAGGGAGATGAGAACTGCACGGTGTTGTGTGGAGGGACTTGAAGAGAAAGTGCCCCACTCACTGGAGATGCTGAGAGAGGAGGGAAGATTGCCATCTTGTGGAGAGCACCTCAGGAGGATGAAGGCAAGGAAAAGCACAGCCTCAGAGCACAGGTACTGCTGAGACCACACAACTGTGAATTGCTAACAACTCACCTGGGTTCACCATGCCAAACCCCATCTCTACAGCAGCTGTGCTCCACTTTGACTCCAAGCAGAGTGGCAAACTCCACAGCCACTTTCACCTACCTTCAGCCTCCTAATTAGATGCAATGCCTCTGTTCCTCCCCAAGAATTCTCCAAAATGAAACTTAAGAAAAGGTAAATGGTTCTCCCCTTATTATGAGAGCAAACGTCAGTTCACCATTAGCTCAAATGCCATCATCCCAATCTGTGCACGTTCATGGCATGGCCAAGAAGTGTCTCCCGCCTTACCTGAATGACAGTGGGCAGAACCAGCTCCGGGAACCCAATGCTGTAGGCCTGGCAATGGAGATACTCAAGCAACAGATCATAGAGCTGGTCAATGAGTCCATCCTGAGCAGGAGAAACAGAAATAAAGACATTTGATAAGATGCAAACACTACAGCACTCAGACTGGGAAAGGACTCTCCAGCCTTATGGGACAGGGACACAGAGGACACTGATGGAGCAGCTCTGCAGTCACCCTGCTGGCTGCTGAGCTCCCACTTACTCGGAAGGCCTTCTCCTGCAGGTTGGCATTAGAAAGCTTCAAGATCACTGCGAAGTTTATAGGCTTAGAGCTCATACGCCCTGGCTTCTTGTTGAAATCCACTTGTTGGAAAACCTGGAAGAGGAAAGAAATGACTGTGACTCGACTAAGATCATGCAGTTGGCGGCAGAGCTGAGAAGACAATCCAGAAACCCTGATCTTGCCTGTTCTGATCACTGTCCCACAGCTTTCCTAAATACCCCAGCAAAGGGCAATTGGGGAACAAACACCATCCTCAAGTGGAGCTTTAGAGATCTGAATGTGAAAGATGCCACAGAAGAGCGAGGTAAAAAGAAACAAACACAAGCAACAGCAGAAGAAACAACCACGGGAGGTGTTCACTGGCAGTATGATTTCATTAAAAAAAAAAAAAGCCAACAACTGGTAACATTTGCATATCTGACAATCACTGAGGGGATGAGGGGCATATCCTGTCCACACACACTTCTGAGCACCTCCAGAGCAGCTGACAGTTCTTTTCCCTGTGCCCAACGCTTTTAAATTGCACTCCTGAGCAGGAAATAATTTCTATTCCCTCTATGCAGCAGTAACACATCCATCATCAGACCCCAAGCAGCCCAGCAACCTGGGGATGCAGCACACTGATTGCTGGAGGCTGAGGTGAGAAGGAAAGGGAGGGTGTTCGGGTCACACCGATGCCCCCGGGCCAGAAAAGCATGGAGACGACTATTGATTTTTTACATTTTATTTGTCAATCCAGGTTATTTGGAAGGGAGGGACAAGCTTGGTGGCTTGTGAAAACAAAGAGCCCTTGCCTAGGGAATCGATGCTATAAACCTCGTTATGCACGGTTATTTCTTTGGCCAAAACAGGAGTATTGATCCCCGAGGTCAGACACATTAAAGCGAGAGGCATTGGGCTCGGTGGGATCCCAACATGCCTCCAGGCAAGCAGGGAAATGCAACCAGAGGCTTTGGAACTCACCCAGGAGGTGCTGGGGAGCCGGGTCAGGGCATGTGGGAAGGGGAGAGAATGTGGTTCCCATCTCAAAGGCTGTGCAGGACAGATCAGCTAACAGGCAGACTGAGGGAGAGCATGACTGGTGTCCAGGAATCCTGTGGTGGGAAGGTGATAATGAGGGACTAGAGGGCCACAGAACGTCACAAGCCAACAATTTGGCTTAAGTGATAACCACTAGCAGACAGAGGAAAGGACAGGGCACCGCAGGCAGGAAGGAGAAGGATTTCTGGCACTCTGAGACTCACAGATGATTTCCACGTGGGTAGCGGGAAGGGAGCTCAGATACACAGTTTACACTGGCAGAGTGCAAACCAGAGAAGCAACTTTGCACCACAGCACTCCCACTACCCCATTTCCTTCTCTCAGGCCGGAGGAAAAGCCTCCTGGCATCTGCTTTGATCACCCCAAAGCTGGATGCCCCAGACCAGCTCACAGCAGGGACACAGTGCACTGCAGGGCCTGCCTGGAGCTTTCCCTCAGCCCCCACCTCACTGAGGGAAGGACTGAGAGAATCTAGTTAAACTGCTCAGGGCCAAGTCCCATTTTATTGTCAAGTTCAGCCAAGCTGCCCAGCTTTCTGCAGAAGCTGGCTTGAAGCACTCAGTCACAAAACAGTGAAGGTGGGAAGGGACCCCTGAAAGTCACTTTGAACAGGTACCTCAAGGCCATCTCCAGCCAGATTTTGGTATCTCCAAGAACACTCCATTATTTATCTAGGGAACCTGTTCTAACATCAACATATAAAATTGTTAGGGGATCTCTTAGGTTTTGTGTGTTATTCCTCCCAAGGTGTGAGATCTATATTTAATTTTCTGTGTACTGCAAGACACTTATCCAGTATATCAACAACTCCTCCAAACTTCGTATTATCTGCAGGCTTTCTCATGGTGCCACTCTGCCCCACTATTCACACCCTTAATTAATTAAGATAACCAGTATCAGCCCCAGTGTCAATCCCTGGGGTGGTTGGCCTTGAGCTGGATTTTATGCCACAGGAGTCTGGAAGTTCAGCCAGGAAATTCAGGTGTCAATTCATCAGCTTGTCTGTGAGGAAGCTCTGGGAGGTGGTAGCCAAAAACCTCAGCAAAGAGAAGATAAACAGCATCCACTGCTCTCCCCAGTCAGCTCAGTGGAGAAGCCCATTAAATTGGTCAGGCATGAATTCACTCCACAACCCTGGCACCTGCAGGGCAGGTGATCCAGAATTTAAGAGCTGCAGTACAGTGGTGGGAGGAGGAGAATGAGGAAAAGGAAAGATAAGTCTTCAGCTGGTGCAGCGGTTCGGCTTTGTCTGAACTTCCCATTTTTCCTTTCTGTGTAAAGGAGACAGACCATGTCTTGTACAAAAACACAAGATCTGTGTTTTAGACAGACCAGTGTTTAAATGTGTGGCAATGTCTAGCCTCATCCATTCTCCAATCTTCTCATCAGCTGATTTCCTCCAACACAATCCACTGCCCACTCCCATATATGTTGCTTTCCAAGCCCCTGGGAATTTTCTCCAAAGCAAGCTGTGCATCCAAAACAACACCCCAGCCATTTAAGTGTCAAAGTGAAACACTCCTGCCTTCCTAAGCATGTCAGGGTTAACCTACTCTGCCATCCCTCTGCAGGGGAAGCCAGGTTTAAATTGGCATGCAAAGTCTGCCTGGGGGAAGATTTCTACCTTGTTTATCCACACCTGCCTTCCAGCAGATGAGCCACCAATTTTCCTGCTACAGAGGCCAGTGACTGTCAGACAATAACTGAAGTGATGAAAAAAAAAAAAAGGAAGACTGGGACCTCACAGACCTTTCAAGGGGAGTAACAATACAAAAATAAACCTCTCCCCTGCTTTCCACTCTCTCCCAAGCCACCTCTTCATACCTAAAATGTAATTTTAGCAAGCTGCTGCTTTTGGTCCATCTTGGAAAGCAGAGTCAGAGAGGAGACAGCCTGGATGCCCACGCTGGGGAGCAGCAGCCCTTGTCAAGATGAATCAAGCAGACAGCTCCCATTTCCATTGGCAGGGGCTTGGGGAATTCCCGTGCCCCTGGGAATGCACAAATGCTCAATCTGCAAATCCACAGCAGCAACGACTGAGATGAGGCAGGAGGGGCTGGGTTTCTTCGGTGGGGAAGGGAAATGCCGAGTTACAGAGTCACAAGAAGCTTCACAGAACCTGCACTCCTAGGCCATGCAGAGCCCTCTCCAAAAAGTGCATAAAACTCCACAGCTGTTCTTTTACTGCACTTGGATTCAGGTGAAACAGGGCAGTTTTTCTCCTTCCTATCAAATGAAACCTTCCTTATGCTGGGAAGGCTCCATCCTGCTTTCCAGCCCCAAATCATGCCCCTCAAGTGCACTCCTGTTAGTACCAACACACTGATCACATCCTTTCATCCAGTGATGGTGTGGATAACGGGCTTAAAATGGCTTTTGGTGTATGGAGTGCAGATTCTCCTCCCTGCATCACCACAGCCGCCTTGGGACCTTGGGCAGGTCACTTCCCACTTCCTACCATCTCATCTGCACAGCTGGAATACAACTCCTGCCTGAAGACAGATTGTGGAGACACACGAAGGGTTAAGAGCGTTCAGCTACCTCTGTGACAGAGAGGAGGAGAGAGTTGGGAAGGGATGGAAGTACAAAGGGAGCAGCCCTGAATGCTCTGGGGAACTCCACAGAGGATCTGACAGATCCCTTGCAGGAAGGAGACAGGAAAAGGAAAGGCTGACAGCTGCAGGGAGATCTGAAAGTTTAACATCATGCCAGTCACCTTTGTTAGAGAAGTTAAGGCACACATTTTCCCTGCTCCCTTCTCTCCCTTGCCACCACACCTGGACAAGCAGAGCACAGCCTCACAGGCACAGCCATGGATGGGATGTGGTTGGGGCTGGTGGAAGCTGGGCGGAAGCTCAGAGTGCAGTGTGGTGACATCTGGCTGTGCCCACAGATTAGACAGAGGTGTTTGGGCCAGAATGCAAAGAGGCAGGGGGAAGGCCCCGAGGGGAAAGGGTTTATCTTTAGAGCACTAAAAAGTCAAAAGAGAGAATCCTCACCCCAGGCACCAGGACCCCAGAGAGGAGACGCCTCTGTCACGAAAGCTGGTTGGCAACATTTCAAACATGCCCCAACAAGAGGAAGGAAGCAGGGGAATGGCAAAGCCACACAGGTCAGAGCCCGGGGGCAGGAGGGGGTTTATAAACATCGCTGCCTTCCTCGGGCTGAGGATGTGGTTTGCAAGAGACGTTTACAACAACCCAAAACCACAACGGCCTTTCCTTCAACAAAACTTGATTAGGAATGAGCCTGGCTGACTCAGGGCTCTTATTATAGAAGTCTCTCTTCCTCTCTCCTCCTCCTCCTCAGTGTCCAGCCTCATGCCAACCTCCTGGGGCTCCTGCATTCCTCACCCCACCTCACACCTCTTCAGGGAAATCTGGATGCACAACTTGTGTGTTACCTTCTGACAGCAACAAAGGTAGAAAGATTGATGTGGAGAGATGTCAAGTGTCTGATACCTGGGAGAACTGAATGGGCCCTTAACAGCAGTATTTCACCAAACACACTGAATCTTGCCAGATTACACTCACAGAGGTGTTCCTGAATAATTTTTAAATTCTTGAAGGGCTTTTTTCTTCCATTTCCCTTTGTCTGCATTTAGAAAGAACTCTTCCTTTTGCTAAGACATGAACACATCAGCAGGATCAAGAGGCAACAGCTTGGGGACTTACTGCAGCCAGCTGAGCCTCTGAATCTCTGCTCTGGCAACCCTTCTTCCCACTCCAGCTGCATCAACAAGGAATGTATTTTCGCACCCAGCTGATCTCAGGTACAACTCCCAGGCCAATAAAAGTTTAATCCTGTTTGCTCACCAAACAACACATTGTCTGATGCTGTTTGCCAGGGATTTTAGGGAGTAAGCAAAGTGGGAAATCCTGGGAGCTGTCGGTGGGTGTAGTGAGTGTGTTTATTAGGTGGGAGGTATCAGCAGGAACCAACTGACCTCCAGGATAAACGGCAACACTGGGATGAAGGTCCTGGTGTTCTCAGACAACAGTGTGAGTGCACGGATGCAGTGCATGCGCAGAGGGTAGAAACGATTCGTTGGGACCAGCCTAGAGAGGGAAGAAAAGGAAGGATGTTAGGCCAAGTTTATACAGAAATTGCACCTGCAGGCTCCAGTGACACTCGAGAGCCTTTCCTGCTCTGCTGAAGGAAAACAGTCACAGCACTGCACAGCAAACTGAGCTGCTGGAGCTACCCCGTAGTGGGAAATAAAATTCACATGCTACGGCTGTAACACTAACACACAAATTCCTCCAACCCAAGCACAGGTTTCCAGCTTCTGGTGGGAGAAAGTGCTACAAGAGCTTTGCAGATGAAGTTTGTCATTGATGATGTTTAGTCAAGTTCAACACCTTTGGCTCTTGTGCTCCCAGCACAGGGAGGTGTGCAAGGCAAAGTGGCAGAACCAGCAGTGAAATGACCACCTAAAGCAGCAAGTCTCACCTAGGAGAGAGCACCCCCAGCACACCAGAGGAGGAGGATGTTTCCCATCTCAAGCTTTGCACCCTCAAGAGCCCATGCTGTCACCTGGACAGTGACCCTCTCAGTGTGGAATGTCACTGGGGAGGGGCTGGACTAGCAGTGACCAGAACATCAGGAGGGACAGAGTGGGAACGAGTGACCTCTCAGACAAATCTGTTCAGCTCTCTCCAATCCTCCTGAGCTATTCCCACCTCCTTCAGAGAGGCAGCATGGACATGTGAACAGTCAGGAATCAGCACTGAAGAAGGGGAAGAGGCCAGACTTTCTTTTCCCCATGTTTCAAATCATTACACACTCAATTAAGACAAAAGTTGAGTCAACTCCCTTTTTCAGGCTGGGACCAAGAAGGACCAGCATCCCCAGCACCATATAGTCCAGGAGCAGAGGGGAGAATAAAAAGCAGCCCTTAAAACACACCAGACCTCACTTCTGCACCACTCTAGAAGCCTCTCACTCTGAATGACCTGTACTTGAAGACATGGATGCCTCCAGCATTAACAAGAATTTTGTTTTATTTTTTTTAACCACAGTTCACAGATGACAGGCTCAAGCTGATAAATGAACCCCTCCACTCCCCAAAGGGCTTGCTGAGCAATCCAAGACAGCACAAAAAAAAAATGCTTGACTGGGCACCATAAATCACCTGCATCCCCCCCCCAACTCCAAATAGTGAAATGATTATCATTGGATCCATTATAGAAATAAATCTACTTTGCACCCCTGATCTGGCACCGCTGGAGATGACGAAAGCCATTCTCAGGAATTAATTGATCGAGGAATAAACCTGTTAAGTGTATAGATTTACTGTAAACCAAGACCATTAATTTCAGAGTGCGTGGCGATGCAACAATCCACTCAACATCCCAGTCAGTGTGGTTGGATGCACAGGGAATACAAAACACAGCTGGGCCCCAGCCCTGCTGAGGAAGGTCCAAGTGCTTTGTCACTCCAGGGGGATCAAACTGACTCACATTTCACCTCAGCTTCTAAGGTTTTTCCATCACTGTCTCTTGGAATGCCTCCTGTACTTCTCCCCTTTAGCCAGGACACGGGTTGTGGGCTAGAGGAGAGCCTAAAACTTCTCAAGGCTTATTTTGACTTGATACAGGTCCTTCTGTTACACTCCTGGTGACCACAGAGGAAGCTTCTTTCAACATGAGCCTCTGCCCCAGCAGGACAGGGCACCAAGGGAAGTTGCTCAGGGGCACTGAGGCTGTGCTTGGCTTCCCCAGGGAGGGGGGAAGGACTTGCTGAGAGCCTGGAATTTAACAAGCACCAAAAATCCTCATTTAACTACACACCAGGGAGGAACTTCATCTTTGTAACTTAGAGTGGGAGCAATGCAGAAATCCAAGCAGACTTGGCCAGAAGAAGAGTTTATGGAAAAGAGATTCCAGAAGGAAAAAAAGAACCAACAGAGAACTTGGGACACATGGAAGCACACGGATCGAAGGGAGGAACTTATGGACTATGGAGGCACATAAAAGGCGGGGGGGCACGTGGAGTGACCAGGTCCCTCGGACAGACAGACAGACAGACACATCCCCTGGGTCGTTGTCCTTGTGCTGGAGCAAAGCGCCACCTCCCGGTACACAGGACAGCAGGAAGGAGACTCTCCTCCCATCCCTCCGGATAAATCCCTGCACCACCCCAGGGGTAGAACACAAAGAAGGGATTCCAGGTTGTTACACAGCCCCCACAGAGGCACAGCATTCCCAGAGCTTCTAAACTATTCCCTTTGTACAGCCCAGACACTGGCTTGGCTCAGTGAGGAAGCCAGGGTGGGGTCTATTATTTTACCAACCACAGAATCCCAGAATTATTTGGGTTGGAAAGGACCTTGGAGATCGTCCAGTTCCAGCCCCTGCCATGGGCAGGGGACACCTTCCACTATCCCAGATTGCTCCAACCTGGCCTTGGACACTTCCAGGGATGGGGGAGCCACAGCTTCTCTGGGCAACCTCACGGGGAAGGTTTTTTCCCCAATATCTAATCTTACTCTCTGTCAGTCTGAAGCCATCCCCGTTTGCCCTGGCACTCCAGGCTCTTGCAAAAAGTTCCTTTCCCTCTTTCTTGCAGGCTCCCTTCAGGGTACTGGACAGCCACAATTAGGTCACCCCAAACCCATCTTATTAGGCTCCCAAACCTGTAAAGCCCTGACACACAGTACCTGTAGCTCCTGCCAAGCAGCCCTGTCCATCACTTACAAAACTCACGCAATTCACCTTTCCTTGGCCCCAGACACCTGATTTATGTGCCTGGACAGGTAGAAAACTGCCCAGATTGATCCTCAGGACAAGCAGAGTTCCACGGGAGCAGTGGGGAAGCAGCCTGTGCACGTGGGGGATGGGAAGAGGGATGTTTGCACACTCTACCGATCGTTTAAATCTGCTTATCTTCATCACCACTTGAGAGTTTTTCAAGACCAGGCAGGGGGGTGGCGTTTTAAAGCCGAGAATCTGGTTAACAGAGCTAACAGGATTTTGGAGATCACCAGAGATTCTGAAATTCCCTCAATGCTCATTATTAACAGCCAGTTCAAAGCACAGAAATGTCATAGATAAACTGAGAAGGAAATTCTCAGCAGACATACTAAAAATAACAACTGAGTCCTGGTTATTCAAATTCTAAGAAATATGCACCACAAATGCAACTTCTAACTGTGTTTACAGAGCTGGAGATGAGGATTTGATTCTAAAGCAAGTCAAAACAGTTTCCTTGCCACTGTGTACAATTGGGAGGAAATTGTCTAGGCTACTCAGATTGGCACTTCTTTCATACATAGAATTTAGCCTAGGAAAGAGTAACCTCCACAGCAGCTTTCTCACCACGTAAACATGCTCAAAACACGTCTTTGGCTGGAATAATTCCATCAAAACCAGCTCTGAGATAATTCCTTAGAAAGCAAGGTCAAATACAAATCACAAAACAGCAACTGCTCTTCCTCAAGGAATAGACATAAATACGGTAAAAAGAAAAAATTCTACTTACTTTATACAGCCAATGATGACCTGTGTCAAAGGATAGATCAAGGGCTCCATGACCTCGCTGGGATAGATGGTGCTGAGAACACGACACCAGAAATACAGGCAGTGGATATACTGCCAGTTATAAACAGACTGGAAGTTCTCCTGCAGAGAAGAGAAAAATAAAGGCACAAACTCGAAAAGGTGACATTTGAGAGGAGCTAACTCTGATTTCCGTACAGGACACTGCACTGCTCAGGGAGGAATAGCTGACATTGTGCTGTCACTCTGAGCCACCAAGCAGCAAGTTCAGATGCTGAATTGGCAATGTTATGATTTTGAATCAGTTGGTGCCTGAAGGAAATAATGTGAAAAGAAGCAGTCTGGGTGTTGCTCAAGTGTGGCTCCTTTGAGAAGGATGATTTCATGACCCGGCTCACAGCAGTCTGGGATGTGGCCAAGCACAGAAAATATTTAGCAGTTCACTGGCAAAGAAAGGACAATCCTAGCACTTCTCCCTGTTTTTGGAAAAGGCACCACCCAGGACAGCTTCATTTTTTCAACTGTATGGTAGAAATGACAGGCAGCAAAGCTGAGAACAAACTCGCAGCTCTGTTTCTCGGCCAGTCTTTACAGTTACCAGACAAAGCAATTCACCTGTCAGACTGACACACTGACCCAGCATTCCAGGCTGGCTCAGTAGCTTGGCAAGGTGGGGGTCAAGCCTTGCATCATCCAAGAGACTTGTTTCCATGAATATTTGGGCAAGCCCTCAATCTCCCTGACATGTACTTAAGCATCTCATAGTGCCAGGTTAACTGCAGGAGTCCCCAAAGGACACCCAACCAAAGAGTTCTGCAGGCTCATGTATTCCCCAGAATTGCATGAACAATGAGATTTTAGTCAACAAGGTGCCTCAGCTCCCACTTGTGTATTTTTCAGACTTTCAAGGCCCAGGTCACCTCCTCTTTTGTACAGATAAGGAAGATGCACAAGCCCTGAAACAAGGACAGGAGCCCTCGGCTGCAGCCACTGGATCAAACCCTGCAGGAGGGACTTAAGCCAAGCCACAGCTGGACACGGCAGAGCTCTACCAGCTCTCACCAGGTCACTGAGATGTACCAAAAAGCTTCTCCTGCTCAAGAACAGACAAGCAATCTGCTCTTGTAATCACCTTCCACAACCATCCACTGCTCAATATAAATAGGCTTATTGCTTGGATTTGTACATTTTGGTTGTGCTGTTCTCATTTGAATTTCTACAACCCTGCCCAGCTGTGAAATCAAGTGGATTTAGTTCTTGTCTGGACCACAACTAAGGGTGTAAGAAGCCAGTGCAATCCAATTAGGGGATATGCAGCCCAGACTTCATTTATCTCTGCTTATTTATCCCCATGTCTGAATAGGCAGGAGATTTAACTGGTCACCAATCCTGCAATGTTTGGGGGCAGCTGAACCATTAATCTATCGGGGTCTGTTTTGCTAAACATGAATAAAGCCAGGATTAGCAATCTGACTTAGATTTCCGAGGTCAGACTGGAGGTGGCTGAAACCAGGGCTGCTCCCAAAAGGTCTGAGCTGCTTTGTTCAATTAAGTCCTTTAAATAGCATGGACTTTGCTGGAAAGATGCACACACCAGGGTGGTTCCTAATCTCCTTTACCTCGAGGCTTTGTGACAGAGGCTGCAAACAGCAGCTTCAGAGTGGAAAAAGGGTGCCCAAGGCACAAGATGGAAAGTGCATCATGAACTCCTGCAAGTGGGGAGAGAAAAGTGACTCCCACTCTGCAATTCACAGAATCACAGAATGGTTTGGGTTGGAAGGGGCTTTAAAGATCAACTGGTTCCAGCCCCCTGCCATGGGCAGAGACACTTTCCACTAGACCCAGGTTGCTCAGAGCTCAGTCCAGAATGGGCCTGAACACTTCCAGGGACGAGGTTCTCTGGGAACCTGTGCCAGGGCCTCACCACACTCATAGGGAAGCATTTCCCCCAATTAGCTCATCTAATATTACTTTGTCAGTCCGAAGCCATTTCCCTTTGTCCTGTCACTCCAGGCCCTTGTAAATAGTGTCTCTCCATCTTTCTCGTTGTCCCTTCAGCTCCTGAAAGGCCACAATTAGGACACCCTGCCACTTCTTTTCTCTCCTGTGAAATTCTCCCCCAGGCTGATCCCTGGATCTCCAGCCCCTTGGCAGGTTATGAAACGGGTCAGACAAGTCAAGCACTTTAGAGACACCACCAAAAGCCTCGAGGGGTGACTGAAAACTCCCCTCTCCACACATTCCCTGTAGGAAGACACACTCCCCCAAAAGCCAGGGAGACACTCACCTTCTTTTTGATGGTCATGGCGCTGCGCAGGTGGATGGCGAGCTGGCGGATGTAGATGAAGGCGTGCTGGTAGGAGGTGTGGGTGTCCAGGGCGTACATCTCTGTCAGCGTGCGCTGCATGAAGTTGATCATGGGCAGCACGTTGGGAGAGGTGAACCTGGAGTTCTTCACAAATGCAATGTACATTTGCTGCGAGGGGAACAGGACGAGATACAGCCATGTAAAGTGCGTCCAAAAAAACGTTCCTGCACTGACCTTCCCCACCCAGGCATGTCCAAGCCGGGGGTGAAGTGCTCCTTTTATAAAGAGATATGGCAAAGTTATAATCCATCCTGCTCCTTCTTTAGCACAGAGCTTGGAGATGGCCCCACCACTGTCTCCAAGAAAAAAAACACTGCAGGATGGTGTGAGCCATCCACAGTTAATGGTTGGGCACAGTTCTCTTGCTCAGGTGCTGCTGTTAGAGAAAACTACATTTGGGAACCTCAACCAAAAGATCAGAGCCGTTCAGGAGTATGTCAGCACCTCAGGAAGGCACTGAGGAGTTTGGAAGAGGAGTATTCATCCCATAGATAAATGAGTACCAGAGATCTCCCCTGTCTCTGTGCCTGCAGCAGGAAGGGCAGCAGGATCTCACTCTGGCCTAACAGAATTGTTTAATTCTCTGGAGGTAGCCAGCATCATCTCCAGCACCTGCTCTACTTAGAGGCTGCAGCCCAGTGTTTGAAGGTATTTGCATAAAACATGAGAAAGAAAAGCTTCAGGTTACAGCCAGGCTCACCTTGAGCAAGGGACTCAGGTACACGTCTTTCTTGTAGCGGCAGATCTTGTTCAGCACAAGGAAGGCCAGGACTCTCACTGTTTCCTCCCCTGTGCTCCACAAAGTAATTGTTTGCTGGGATAAAGCAGAAAGATAAAGACAGGTGAAGGGACAAAGAGCTCCCCCGCGGTTACAGAGAAGCCTGAGCTTCCCTCCTGCACAGCAAAAGAGCAGCAAAGAGGATGATGACAAGGATGGGAGGTATGGTCACAGAATCAGTCACAAGAGCACTGGCAGCCATTCAGTCCTTATACTCCAGCTGAGAGACCACACAAAAGGGAAGGTTGATGTTTCCACAGTAAACCTCCAAAATTAGCACCTCTGAAAAATACCTGCATTTATTTGTGTGCCTAAATACTCATTTGAAGTTCTGAGCACGGGCACCAGCCTTGGATGTGACTCCCACAGACTGACCTGGACAGCAGGACCACATTCATGGCTGATGCCTCCATGATCCACTAACTGAAACCAGTCACCTTAACTGCACTCCACACCCCTGATAAACTCCACAGAACATCAGAGAAACATTTCAGCTGCAGGGCTGAAAAAGTCTGTTGAGAAATCCCTACAGCAGCATTGAGCAGACTCCTACACCTCCAGATATGAGGTGTCCCAGCCTCCCACCACTTCATGACACCAGGTATCTTTATCATCAAAGGGTTCCCAGCCCAATTTAAATGCTACCTTGCAGTTTTTCCTTTAAGTGCCACCCTGTTGCCCTCTTCATCTCTTCCACGCCTCCTTTGTTGTTCTTAATGCTCAGCAGTTGTGACTAAGTTTCTGTAAAAATATTCCACCCCCGGCTCTGGAGAGGGAAATGGCACCACAGCCGTTCCCACCGCCTGGCACACAGGCAGCAATTACTCCATCTGTGAGGAGGCAGCAGCTTCCCAAAACACCTCTGTGCCACTTGTATGGTGATTAGCAGCAGCTACAGAGCCCCCTCCCACTCACCTCAGTGTAAAATCACCTCGTGGCACCTGGGAGGGCTGTGAGAGAAGCCGGACTCCTCCCCAGAGCCAAGAGCAAAGCAAGGGAACAGCACAAGAGATTGAACTGTCATGGGATCCAGCCCAAAGCCACAAAAGGCACATCTGAAGAGGGAAAAAGTACCTCAGATCCAAGTGACACATTCCCTTACCTTGAGAAGGGCACGGCACTGCTTGGGGAAGGACAAATAATAAGGCACTATGGAGTTGACGTGCTGCAGGACTGCTGCACCCACTGAGGCTTCTGTTAAACAGGACAGGAGCTGTGGAGGGAAAACAAAACAACAATCCCTTTTGGCACACAGGCCTCATCACCTCCTCCATCTGCATTTCGTGTTTTTTCATTTTACCATCTGTATTTTGCTGCTTCCAAAGGACACACGGTGGGTTAAATAACTGCCCTGAAGGCACATCATCCTGGCAAACGTGAGCCTGGGCTGCTGGTCTTGGATAGGTAATGGCAGCTGAGCTCATCACATAAAATCTCATTTGTGTATTCTCCAAAATTTAAGTTGATAATACAACTTAAAACACTTTACAGATGGCACGACACCAAAGGCTCTGTCACCTCAGTACAAATGCTCAAAGACACCCTCAGTCGGCATAAGGCTTGGAAACAAACCAGCTGAGTTGGTAACATACTGGAGTCCTGTAGGATTTCCTAATGAGAAACTGGACTACTCCTGGGTATCTCAAGGGAAAGGTTGGACAGACAGACACAGCATCTTTGTATTTCCAGGCTGCTCAGCTCAGTTCTCTTGGAACCAAACCCGGAGATGTTGCAGTTTCTCATGTGAAGACAAGACAAGGCCCAAGTCACTCTGACAGAGGCTCTGCCTGATGCAGTGCCCCTCTGCTTGCAATCCCAGCTGCTGGGAGCACAGGCTTCTTTTTGGCTACTTTTAATGTGCCTCCTCACTCTCCTCCCTGCACCACAAAGATCCTGGACTGAGCAGGTCTCCTTTGCAAAGTCCCTCACGCACCAAAAGGAAAGGAATGAAGATGGAACTACTGTGCCAGGAAAACCCCTGTGACGAAGGCTGGGACTGAGGGCTCTCAGAGTGAGCCCAGGAGCAGGGATTGCTCCATTGCCAGCTTTTCCTGCTCTCCTGCAATACCCTGCTGCTGGCAAGAGGTGACTTGAGAAAAAATCCTCTCCTGATCAAAATGCTCTTTCTGCCAAGTCATTTCTGTCAGCTGACAGCTAAGAGACATCAGCACTGGTTGTCTCTCCTTGTATGCCCTTCCCTCAGCTTTTGGAAAGGATTTCAATGTTGCTGTTTTAATATTGTACATTTGGGGATGCATGGTGAAGCAATCTCAAAAAAACCACCCCAAACCCCTAGGCAGTAGGAGTTTCCTTCAGAAATAATCCATGATTTGTATCTGAAACACCAGACATCGGCAATTTTGGATGGGTGGGATGGAACATTATCATACTTACAGATGTCCCTGTGAGCTTATCAACATAACACCCTCTTGGTATTTACTACAAGTGGCAAGATCATAGTGCCAAAAATTGAATTAACAATGCAGAGTGCAGGAGCTGTAAGCTCCTTTAAAGCCTATTATATATTAATTTTCAGACAAATTAAGGCAGAAACGACTGCCAGAATGTTAATCCAACTATTTACTGGCTCCTTACTTGGATCCAACCATCCTATACAACTCCAAATACTTAGTTAGATCAAATACTTCCAAAGACAAACATCTTGGTGGATCAAAAAGCCCATCTGCCTCATTTCAAAACATCCCAAACAACAGACTGACCCCAGTGACAGAGTATGACATTTCTTACTTGGATGGTGCAGCCAAGGTACACTTTTATGTCCAGTCGCAATCTGCCCCAGAGTGGGCTGGTGCAAGGGAGAACCATCCTGGAAACGAGCAAGAGTTGAGTTTAGCTTTAAAACCCCCACCAAATAAATCAGATTTCAGCAGCAAAACAAGCAGTGAGTTCAATTCCTTGATGCTGCCAGTGAGTAATAGCTGCTTGCAAAGCATGAACTGAGAGAAATAATGATTCTGCAATGGGTGAATAAGAACTGCACAGTAGTAGAAAATTCAATTCAAAGAGCTCCCAAGCTCTCTCTGACCTGCAGCTCTCGGATCTCCTCATACTTACTTCAGTTTGTTCTTTGGGGCCCTGGGAAGCAGCAGCTCCTGCAGGTGGTGGAAGAGGTCCCGGATACAGAAGGAGACAAGGGCATTGAACACTGGGGGAAAAAAAAAAGTCAGTAAAGCATTTGTAAATGATTTTCCACATATTCCTGGTTTCTCAGCTAATGTGAAAAGAGCTCCTCAAGGAACTGAGGCAGTGATTTCCATGGCAGAACTACTGTGCTTCCTCAAGCTTCTAGAACACAAGTCTGCCTTATCCTAGAATTTATCTGGAGAAAAAGATTATAATTGATGGGGTTTGGTACAGGGGCCCCCTGACCAAGCTGAACGTTTACAACTGGGACACCACAAGAGATCCCCCTGCACAGACTCACCACCAGAAAGATAATCTACTGAAGTGAAATGCCGCCTGTGAAAGGGTAAGTTAACTTCTGCCAGTGCTTATCTCCACTCTCTTCCAACAGCTAAACTCCCCTCCCGAATCATTTCCCTTCCCTCACAGAAGTGAGCCACTCACCTGCAGTGTCAGTGACTTGGAACTTGCTGGGATCTCCACCACTGTCTCCTTTGGTGGTTGCTACAGCTGCTTTATAGGCTTGTGTGATCTCATGGAAAAGTTTTGGTGTTAGATTTCTCTGGGAAAAGAAGAAAAAAGGATTACTGAGTGGGAAAAGGAAGAGATGTCCTGAAATGCTGAAGCATTGGACTGGGACGGGAACAAGTTGCACTAACAAGTGACACTGAAGTAACAAGAGCTCTGGGAGCATGAGATTGTGACAGATTTACAAATCCCAAGTTGGTCTTTTACAGGCAGTGACACACATGGAACAGTGTTTAAAGGGGAACACTCAGGTCCTTTGTATTCCCTGCTCACCTCTGCAGCTTTTTTCCAGTCTTCAACCATTTTCAGGCTCACAGAGATTAAAGAAACTCTCTTCCTTTTGACTTTTTCTTGCTCTTCTTCATCGTCATCATCATCATCTTCATCACTTGCTTCCTACAGAAGTCATTGGCAAGACTGAGAAAAGGTGTCTACAATTCTTTTCTGGCCCAACCTCCTTTGCTGAGCAGCTACTGAAGAGGAAGGCAGGCAGCCCCGAGTTTTATTTATGCTTTATTAGCACTTTGTGTACAGCAGTAATAAGATTAGAGGCATTACAAAGTCTAAAAAGAAAGCTACTCAAGCTGTGCAGCTTTGCTACATAAATACAGCGTGTAATAACAGAAAACACCAAGGAGAAAAATATCCCTTGAGGAAAAGTTCTCACTGGGAAAGGTGACACAAAAGAAAATGCACCCTCAGGCTCTGCTTTGACAATCTTTAACAAACTCCTCGCTCCCAGTTCAAACCCGCAGCTGAATTATGGATTACAAACCCCTCCACCTGTGAAGGATCTTAAAACCTTCACATGAAAGCAACTGAATTAGTTGATTGCAGCCCTGCAAAGCATGGCCTGGTACCTCCAGTGTGTCAGGGGGTCTGTGCAATGGATCCTCCTCCTCGGAACTGTCTGAAGCATCAAAATCCAGCAACTTGCGATCGTTTTCCTCCAAAAACTTGTAAAACTCAGGATCTCTGTCCTTCAGCCGGGACAGCTGGTCTTTGTGCTCAGATGCCTTTCCCTTCTTCCTGGGGGATAATTAATGAACACGAGTTAATTCACTGCTGAAGCTCCCGCTGCAAGAGAAACAAGACACTGGTGGTCACTGGGGCACAGCTGGGGCCAACTTCAGTGATGACCCATCAGGGCTCTGGTCACACATCTGTGACTCTTAACACCTGTGGAGGACTTCCAGAAGTTTAGTTACATTAAGCACTAAGAAATCTTGATAGCAGGGTATCAGGTGGTACTGGGATGGCAACTAGAGATCATGAAAATGTCTTGAGAAAATCGAAATAAATTTGTTTCTCGTTTTTTTTAGAATTATTTTCACAGGATGTTATAAAGAATACTGAAAGCTGTACCACCAGAAAAAGCTGATAATGAAAACTCAGGGAAATATGTTACACAAAGGATTTTTTTGGCTTCTAATAACAGTTTTTAGAGCCCAAGAAGTACTTAATTTACAGTCCTGCAGACACTGCAATGCCTTTAATCAACAGCAGTATGCCCTGTACAGGAGTGAAAGCACAGAGGAGCTTTTCTCCACTGCAGTTACTGAACTGACACAGCCATGATAAAAACCCTGAGGTTTCAAACAGTGACCAGATCTGGCTCGTTCTGTGGCAGATGCTACAGGGAATCACAGAATCCCTACGGGTGGAAAAGAATTGCAAGACCATCGAGTCCAAGCTGTGCCAGATCCCCACCTTGTCACCGAGTGCCATGTCCAGTCCTCCCTTGGACACCTCCAGGGATGGGGACTCCGAAGCTCCCTGGGCAGTGCCTGCCCACCCTTCCCATGGAGAAATTCCTCCTGAGCTCCAGCCTGACCCTCGCCTTGCACAGCCTGAGGCTGTTCCCTCTCATCCTGTCCCGTGTTCCCGGGGAGCAGAGCCCCCCACCCCAGCTCCTGTCAGGGAATGGAGAGAATTCCCGGTGCCCCCCGAGTCTCCTGTTCCCCAGGCCGAGCCCCCCCCGCTCCCTCAGCCCTCACCTGCCCGGCAGCCCCTGCCCCGCCTTCCCGCTCGGCCGCCGCTGCCTCGCAGCCGCCCTGGCGGTGTTGCCCGCCTTCTCCTCCTCCTCCTCTTCCTCCGCTCCGCCGCCCTCAGGCTCCGACTCCGACCCGGCGGCCAGAAATTCATCCACGCTCAGCTCCGCCAGGCTCCTGCGAGGGGGAAAGGAGAGTGAGTGAGTGTGTGTGCCCGCTCCCTGTTGGGGTGAGCAGGCTCTCCCTGGCCGGCAGTGCCCCATCCCGCGCTATTCCCACGGTGTTCCCGGGGTCCCGGCCCGGCCCTCACCTCCTGCCGGGGGGCGCCATGTTCCTCGGCCACGCGCGCGCCGCTTCCGCTCCCAGAATGCAGCGCGCGACGCCAAAGGCCGCGCTGATTTATAGACTCGGTCACGCCCCGCCTCCGCCTTGGCCACGCCCCTCCGATTTGGTCACGCCCCTCCGCCTTGGCCACGCCCCTCCGCCTCGGCCACGCCCCTCCGCCTTGGCCACGCCCCTTCCTGGCCCGGCCCGGGAATGGCGCGTCCGGCGGGAGCGGGGATGGGGTTCGTGCCCTGCTGGGGCACCTCGAGGGCTGTGTGCAGTTCTGGGCTCCTCAGTGCGGGAAGGACATGGAATGGAGCTGGGGAAGGGGCTGGAGGACCCTGTGAGGAGCGGCTGAGGGAGCTACCGGGGGTTCAGCCTGGAGAAAAGGAGGATCAGGGGGAACCTGGAATTCTCTCCATTCCCTGACAGGAGCGGGGAGCCGGGGGGAGTCGGGCTCTGCTCCCAGGGAACAAGGGACAGGATGAGAGGGAATGGCC
>WEKX01003494.1:0-18460 GCA_013390025.1 Pitta sordida
TTAGACTGATCAAGTGCTAAGAAACCTCAAAAAAGGTGGTACACTCAATGAGAATTATACTTAAAGACTGTAAGTGAATTACAAAAAATCCTTCTTTTAGAAATATTTTCTGCATTTTATATTGAATAAAGAAAACAAACAAACAAAAAAACCCAAATGCATAAAAAGTTATTTATTTCAAATCATTAATTATACAGTACTTATGAAAAATCATCCTTTAGGGATAGAGAATTCGAAGATAAATTCTGATGTGCAAATCATATGACAACACTGAATCAAAAAAGTTTATATTTACATTACGAAAAAACAAATATTGCTTAAATATCAAAATATTCAGCATACTTAGTTATATTAGTATTAAAATCACATGACAAACAACTTTCCCATAATATCTGACTATTTTTCCTTTATTCATGTTCTAAATACAATTTTATTTTATTTTTCTGAATGGAGAACTTATAGCCATATTTATACACATGTGAAGAGTAAAGTTAGACTTCATAACTATGTACTTAGATCTACTCTAGCAAAGCTATATGAGAGTTATACTGATACAAATAAAAGAGGAATCTAGTGCAAAGATGTATTTTTTATTTAATGTTTAGAATATTTCCATCGACAAAAATCATACCTGCAAGAATCTAAAAGATAATATATTAAATAATATTTTTTGTTCATAGTAGAATATCATATATTAAATATAAAATACATTAAAATACTATTTAAAACTGCGACATAAATACAAATGCAGTTAAAAAATACTTTATATTGTTTAGGTTTTGTTTGCTCTTGTTAGGGCTAAAAATATGACTTCTAGATGGTATGCTCACTTTTCGATATTTTTTACTCTGTTTCTTCCATAAAGTAAATCTGTTGTGTCATGTGTGTCTTTACATAGCAAGGGGAAAAAATTAATCCTACTACATAAAATAAAAACGTCACGGAAAATTCATTCCGACCAAATAGAATGCAGCAAATCACTTGATTAATCACTTACTTTTACAAATAGGTGACTTTCCTGTCCATTTCATATCTGGTTTACATGTCCGATGTTCTGATCCACCAGCAAGAAAAAATCCCGGCTGACAGGTATACACTAAAGTATACCCTAAAGTAGGAAGATCTATTGCTTTCACATCTACATGTGCCGGTGTTTCTGGCTGCCTGCAAGCGTGAGCTGCAAAGGGTTTTTTAGAGTTAGAAAAAGTGGTGGTAAGCAGTTTCGACAGCATTAGAGTATGCGACTTGGAAAAAAATGCATGCCATCCTATTCCCTTTATGCAAACTCTGTACAGCTTCTAACAATGTCAAGTACTTATTATTCGTAAATGTAACACTCAGATTACATGGTTTTATTATTGTGATTCTTTTTTTCTTTTTTTTTTGTGAGAGACAAAAATTATACAATCAGATATTTTTTAAAAATAAACCAAAATTAAATCATGGTAGCAATCAGAAAAGAGTTAAAATGAAGAGAAGCACATGCCATTGTACATGGTGCAATGATTGGCAATTTATTGTACTGTCACAGCTTCAAGCATCACTTCCACAATATGTTCTGAAAATTAGAGGGGTTAGTGTTCTAAATAAATGCATTTTAGATTTCAGTTGAAATAAAGGTTCCATAAGAAGACTTTGTTATATTGCTTATAGCAGACACAGTAGCTCAATATGCTTGTTTCTCTGTGCCACACAGTGTCAATTTATTAAAAAATCCCCAAACATAGTTTGAAATGGGATAACAATCTAAGGTCATACTCATTAATTACTTCTAGGTTAGGTCAGTGTATTTTTATACAATAGTTGTTTGATGTCCTCCAACTCATGCAGAACTACAAATATACTAATAATTTGCATAACAATGCAAACCCCACAAAACCAAAAAAATCCACCTGTTTTAAATAAAGTTTCCTATTTTTGTATCGTATAATTCCTACATGTATCACTTTGTAACTCTTTTAATATTGCACAGTATTTTAAGTCATTAGAATAGAAACCAGACTTACGAATGCATTCAGACTGTATGCCACTCCAAGTCAAGTTCGCAAGACAAGAACGAGTGGTAGATCCCTGAATATGATAACCTTTTCTGCATCTGAAATAGACTGTGCTTCCAACCTAAAGATCAAACCAGAATGTTAGACAGAAACATGCATCACGTATAGTCAGATATCAAGTGTGATAATACAGAGATTTTATCAATAATAAAAATATCTGCTTTTTACAGTTTCTAGAGTTGTTTTTTTTTTTAAATATCATGAAAACTTTGAGCAATTGATTTTTTGTAACCTTGCTTGGAAGTAATACGTGGAAAAATACTGACAAGGCTGTTCACATAGAAAAGAAAGACACTCAGATATTTCTGCTGATTAGTTTCAGTGTGACAGAAGCAAACTAAATGCCTGTGATACCTCTCTTTCCTGTACGTCGCTGCATATATTTCAAGAGATCTTGACCATAAAGTCTCTTTCAATGGTTTTTCGTTGCGTGACTCGACTAAAAATGATTCTTTTAGAAGAAAAGGAAAAAAAAAAACTCTAAAGAACTGTTTCATCTACAAATAAATTCACTAGAGAAAACTCTAGGCCACAACTTCTTACACTCCATATTAGTATAACCTAAGTTTTATTTGAGATCTTCACCTAGCAGAGTGATGTTATGGAAAGAGTTTCTGTGGTCAAATGTGAAATGATCTTTCTCAGAAGAAAAAGCAAAATGACTGTGAAAATGCTTTTTGATCTCCACTGAAAATAGAAATGCACAAGAACTAGATAAAAAATTGCAAGAAGAATTTTCATAACACATGAGAGAGAGATTGTATGGAGATTTCTAGAAAAATGGATTCATTGATGCTATTGACAAAAGTAATCAAAATATTAGTCCAGGGCAAGTTTCTTAAGGATGTGTGGCTGATTAGTAAATTATTACTTTTGTATTTAATTGAATACCTTGTCATGAAATAATAACTAAATTTTTTTAAAGAGAAAAAAATGACATTATTGGGAACTATATGACTTCTTAATAAAGAAGCATATCACATGGACAAGTTGTACAATTTGCAAATGAGTAGTGATCAATGCATATTAGTAAAATAGACTGTAGTTACAGAAATGTACTGCAAATGTCATGGCAGGACTTGTATGGACATTAAAAATTAAAAACCTGTTCTCCCGATGTACCTTGGGAAAATCCTTGGTATTTTTAAAGGTCAAATTACTGATATGGCTTTGCAGATTTATGTTTTTCTGACTATTTTTAAACACATTAATCTCTCTATCTTGCCAAGGACACATATTATATTTGTAGTAGGGACTAGAACACTGTGCACCTAGTCTTGACTCTAAGTCATCTTACTTGTGAAATTGCCAGTTCTGGTATCTGTTAGTAATAATGAAATGCAAACCTTTTCTCACTGCTCCAAAAGACCAAGCAAAAAAATTGTATAAGTTCAAGGTAGTTACAGAGTTGTATTGGTTTTTCATTTTATTACTAAAATTTAAAACAACAGCAGTACAATACATAGATGAAAATCTTCAGAGGGATTTCTAACGTTCACAGTGCAGTGAACCACAAAAGGCACAGAATGAATGGGGCAAGACAGAATGTTGGTAGATAGGGAAAAACTCTTCAAAGATCTTGCTGTCATCACACTGTTCTATAATAATGAAAGACTGCTAAAAGTTTAGAAATTTGGCTAAGCCGTATAAACAGGAAGCCCATTAATCGCATATGAAAAACCCCCAAACAATCGAGTTCATTAGTAAGTCCAGAGAAATCTACATGTTGTTGTACCAGATAGTGTTCTGAGAAGTCACATGTTTGAGAAAGATTTAATATAGCAGTGTGCCCAGGTGGCTAAGAAGGCAAATGGCATCCTGGCCTGTATCAGGAACAGTGTGGTCAGTCGGACTAGGGAAGTTATCCTTCCCCTGTACTTGGCATTGGTCAGACCACTTCTTGAATACTGTGTCCAGTTCTGGGCTCCCTAGTTTAAGAGGGATGTTGAGCTGCTTGAGAGGGTCCAGAGAAGGGCAACAAGGATGGTGAAAGGACTGGAAGACAAGTCCTATGGGGAGCGACTACAGGAATTGGGATTGTTCACCCTGGAGAACAGGAAGGTCAAAGATGACCTCATTGCTGTTTACAACTACCTGAGGGGAGGTTGCAGCCAGGTGCATGTGGATCTGTTCTCTCAGGGTGATGACACCAGAACGAGAGGACATGGCCTAAAGCTACTCCAGGGGAGGTTTAAACTGGATGTTAGGCCAGAGGTTTTTCACAGAGAGAGTGATCTCTCATTGGAATGGTTTACCCAGGGAGGTGGTGGAGTTGCCATCCCTGCAGGTGTTTAAGAGAAGACTTGATGAGGAGCTTAGTGACATGGACTAGTTGGTGGTAAGCTTGGATGGATGGACCGTGGTGCCTGTGTTTCCACGCTAGTGAGCCTGATCCCTGGGTGGGCATTCGCTTGGGAGTTGGACTAGATGATCCTGTGGATCCCTTCCAACTCAGAATAACCTGTGAACCTGTGAGATGAAGACTTACTATAGCTTCTAGAAAAGGAAGAGAAAAATCAGCCCTCATGTTCAACAGGCAGTAGAACAGTGAATTTGCCAGTACAATTCTGTTTACTAAAGACAATTTGTAAAGCAGATCATAGGGGAAGAAATAAGGAAACAACCCCCTGATCAAATCAAGTACGAAGATTAGAGTTGTTTTTGAAGTGGAAATGGGAACAGGTACATGGTCAAGATGAGACAACAGGAAGGCAACTGTGCTATTACTAGAAGAAGAACCTCCTTAGGAATAAGGTCACAAGATGTGGCTCAGGGAGAAGTGCCTTGGTATCTGTGAGCCAGGCAGGAGCACAAGGTGAAGAAAATTGCTGACAGCCATGGCAGGAAAAGACAGCAAAACTGCAGGAGAGGGGGGATACCAGCCATCAGAAGAATTTATAGAAAGGACTTTTTGAAAAACAGTTCTAGTAACTTGATCGGAATGTGGCACGTTGCCCTAGGGTCAGAAAAAAGCAGGAAACCCAAACAGAACATATTTTAGATTCCATTCGTATATATTTATACCTGAAAAATCTATCCCATGGAGCTTATCAATCTATATAATGACTGTGGATTTGTCATTGTTGCATCTACATTTATTTCCTCAGTCACTTTTCTGACTGTCAGTTGTTAAACTAATAACCTGTGAGGAATTTGGAAATTATAGAAAGAACATTCATCATCGAGAATCTGGACACAACACAGAATAATTTTATCTTCTCTGACTGAATAAAATACAACATGAATTGCTAATTTAGTAAAGCCACTTGCCGACTTTTTTGTCAAGGACTACATGGCCTTTGGATCACACAGGTCTTCAGTTGTTAGGTATTTACTGACTATTCATCAATGTATAAAAGAATTATGATCATAAAGAAAAGTAATTATATAATGTCATACCATATTAAGTAGTCAATTTATAAATAGCCCTTTCTACTGAAGTCTTGTAAAGGATTGAACACATGATATATTGCAGGGTTAGAAGTTCTTTCTCTAAGGTCAATGATTGTAAAAAAGCTTGGAATGAAGCATAAGTTTTTACTAAAAAGGGAGTGGAAACTCTCTAAAGTTTGCATCAAACATTTAAACCTATGGATAATTTTTCTTATGAAATTTAACATATTTGTAATTATTAAATCAATTTTCATTTTAGAAAATTAATATATAATAATTAAAAATTACCTCATAACCTCTGGAACTATTCTGTATTCCAAAATGTGGTGTACCAGGGTCTGTACATGTATTGTGTGCTGGATCTAATGCAAAACGTGAAACACATATTATTATGGTACGGAAAAAATATTTTAAAACTGTTTGCAAAGATTAAATCATTTCATCAATGACTAGTGCTGACAAGAATTCAATTTTTCATGGAATATATTTCTATACAGTACATTAGCACTTCCTACCAAACTTCAAAGACTTCAGAAAAATCTGTTCCAGTACATTGTCACTATTTAAAATACTTTTTTGCAGGTATTTCTGGCAGTGCTGACTTTAGAGTCAGGATTCCAGTATTTTTTAGTAATCTTATCCTTTTAAACTTCTTTGAATCCACAGAATATCTCAGTATTCATAATGCAGATGGAATATGTCAACAAGAAAGTGAGTTTTGAATTGAGTACCCTTTGTTGTTGCTGGAGAGTGACATTGCCTTCATAAAAAAAAAGCACATGCCAACAGAGTATAACATCAAACTGATGTTTGATTTTATGAGTGTAATTTAAAGTAGTCTGAAATTATTTTTGATTCAGCAATATCTATATTCTAATGGTGGCTTTTGGAGTGCTCAGTTGCATCCACCAGTTAGACATACAGAACATGATCCAATGGATCTTTCTGTAGTATGTGATTATCTCTTGGCAACTGGGTCTGCTTTTGTTCTGTCACTGAATTAAGAACACAGCTTGGGAATCTATTTCCTCGGTAATAATTTTCAGTTTTCTGTAGAGGGAAAATTGAACTTATCACATAGAATAACGTGATACGTCATTTCACTATTGGTCAACTCCCATTTTCAATATTGACCATCAGTAGAGCATAAAAAATTCAACTGGACTGATATTTACCAAATGTAACAAAAGTTAGGTGGATGTTAACCTAATGTGTAAGTATAAAAAGCAAATATGCTCCTGACCTTGAGCTGCTTGAACAGCTCAAGAACTTTTTAGGAATTATCAACCACTGGAGTGCAATTGCTAATAATAGACACTACTACTCTTAATTTTCAAATTGCTTAGAAATCATACCTGTAAATATTTTAGATGATCTAACATTTTCCTTTTAAAATAACATAAAAACTCTGATCTAAAAGAAAAACTTAGGCATTTGATGCAGTACTTTTCATGTGCTTCTGTATCACACTATATAAAATATAAACAGAAATGTCATTATAGCATTTTCAAAGTTGATTCTTTTCAGCAGGCATGAAATTAGTGTCTAATCCTTCTTACCTCTGTTGAAAAAACATAGCTGTAAGACCATTGCCCAGTTTACAAAAACTGGACAGAAGAAGTTTTGAATTCATATAAAATAAGTCTGTTAACTGTTAATGTCTTAATTTAAAAATACAGGCTGCTTTCAATAACCGTACCTACCACCTTTTCCCAGAATGCATCATCACCCCAGGTCTTTCACACAGCCACTGTGTTAGCCACAAAAAAATATATAAATAGACTACAACCTATGCCTGAATGTGTTTGTTTGGAAATATCAAAGATGATTATTTTATTGTAACACTGAAATAATTTTCTCTAGCAAGATATCCCAAGTTGGATCAAATTCTGATGTCAGTAGTAGTTAACGGTGCCCAGCATTTCTCTCAGTCTGTTTATGTAATATGCTAAAAGCATGCCAGTTGCACATCAGTCAATGAGAAACAAAGTATTTGGGAATTCATCAGAATTTCAAAATATCAGAGATGTATAAGCCACTTTCACAAAGTCCAAAGCACTTTGTGATTTAGGATTGATTCTGAAAAAATGCCTTGAACTCTCCAGTGAAAAAATCTGGTCTTTAATCTGTCACAGTCTTCTGCATATCTAAGAGACTCTAAAAATACATGGAACAAATTTATGCACTTGCACATATTGACATTCTGCATTTCCAGCAGACAAGCAATTATGCAAATGTATAAATTAGTTCATATGTAATTGTGTTTATCCTAAAATTTTTATACTTAAAATACAGTCTTAGTTAACTAGTTCTTTTTATAATACATGGATGTTTTCTATGTTTAGGTAGCTCATTGCTAGACTTATGGTAGTGTAATAGTTTATCAAAAATATTCTCAGTAGAAATAGTAGAAGTAGTGGTAGTTGTTACCTATGCATGTTGGCTGAATTCCACTCCAAGTACCATCTGCTTGACAGAATCTTCTTGAAGAGCCTATCAGAATAAAAGGGGGTCTGCACTGAAAGCTAACTTCAGATCTGTAGGTGAAACTTTTCCCATTGAGGCGTCCTTCTGCTGGGGTACCAGGGTCACCACAAAACACAGCTAATTCATAGAACAGGGAAAGAAAAAAAAAAAAGAGTTATTAAAAAGTGCACATGCTTTAACTGACGTATTCTACATCATTGTATGTGCAAGTCAGGCATACTGTATATGAGTGCAAATGCATTCATTTATCTGTCTAGGATTGTAGTCCTGACAAACTGATAGCAACTTAAAATTAATTGTCACTGTTATAGGTGTTTTAAGCATAAAATTTAACCTGGAAAAGCAGCCCTTCTAATTGAAACACTTAAATGCTTATTAGATTTGGATGACAAAATAGTCCCAAAGTAGGCAATGTTATATTGCAATGCTTCAAAATATAACCAGTTTTTACATCAGTCACCCTCAGATGAGTAGGCTGGAAATTTTTGCCCTAATGAGATAAAAGCAAGAGAGTTTATCAGAGTCCTGACAAGATTTCAAGCACTGAAGGAGACATATAGAAGATGCTGAAAAAAAATAAATTAAGATATGAGGTTATGTGTCTGCCTTCAGAAAGAAATAAATGTTTAGAAAGGAGTGCAAGGCTATGAGCCCAAGGGTTAGCATCCTTGTTCACACTTGTTAATGAAAATGGAAACAGGGAATTAAAAAAGGAAAAGTTTAAGGGAATATTTCAATCATGCTCACAAAAGTCAAATTCAGAACATTTGAAAGGATTTTCATAAGGCAAATGGTGATGGGTGCAATTAGATAAAAAGAGACGGAGGTGACTTTTGGGGGAAAGAAAGACTGTGGCCTTAAATAGGCACAGCCACTCAACTTCATATAAAGGTAAGCTTTTTGGTGGAAGGAGGGAGAATCCTGCAGTAACTCATATATTACCTGATGTAGCTGAGTCCTTTTTAAACTGTGATTCTGTGACTGTAGCCCAAGACACTTGCTTGTAGCTTTGGTGAAACCCAACACAACTGTACCCTGAAAACTTACGCAAACATTGTGGGATGTCTCCCCGCCAAACTCCTCGCCCTTCACAGGACAGAATAGCTGTGTTAGACAGCTGATAGCCTTCTGCACAGCTATAACTCACACTGGCACCCCAGCGATAATCAGATCCTTCCACTTTCCCATAGAGTACTGTTGGAGGTGGGCCACAAGTAATAGCTGTCAGAAAATAAAATTTATAATTTAAAGAATTTATAGAGTTTAGGAAAATGCAATATAATACACATTCATACTTCTGAAGCTAAAAGAATATATTTCTGGCTATTCTGTTCCAATAAAGCATACCCATGTTGACAAAGAAGCCCATAATAGACAGAAGACCAATTTAAATATAAAAATACAAACTTTGGGTATAGGAAGTCCCTGAGGGCTAAGTCATTAGAAACCAGAAGAGTAAATAGCTTAGCTAGTTCTGACTTTTTCCCCTACATATTCATACTTATTATTTTTGGCAACAGGTTACTGAGCTAGGTAAAAAATTTCAATAAATATGATTTTTTTCAATAAAAAAATTTCTATGATTCTAAATTCTAAATATTTTCATTTTCTTTTAAACTAATTTTGCAGCACTATTTAATATGATTTCATTCATAAGTGAATGAGTCTTTCAGCACACAATGGTAATTTACTTTATTGGTAATTAGTGGTTAAGACCCTTAGAAATTACTCTATTTTCCACATTCTGATGAGTGCCCAAAATGATGAAATCTGGAATGACCAAGTTTACTTTTTTTTTTAACAAAGATCACAACCATAAAATCACTCATCCAGTGACTTTTACAACAGAAAATGCAGTCATTTGAAGACATAAGCCAAAATTTAATTAGTAGGCTACACTTAGACATCACATTGAAGCAGTGCTAGCTGAGTTGGCAGTCTAGGTTGTTTATAAGCAGAAGATGCCCTAGGCTGTTAAATTTACTCCCTGGGCTGCTGTAGTAGTACTAAGAATTTTCACCAGGCTTCCTTATTTGCCTTTCAGCCTCATCCCCACTACGACCTTCCTGTTAGCACTTTTAATTAGGTATGTGTGAAGCATATTTTTGGCTGTTTATGATGACTGCACTACTGTAACAGGGGAGTCTTTTACAGAATATTTGGCTTGCAGAGTTTTGTCTTTCATGATTGGAGATAAAAGGGCCCAAACCGAAAAATGGGTACCTCATTCACAGCTCTTTAAATTGAGTGCTTTGACAATATTCGTTGGAGTGATTTGGCTGTACTGTAGTCATTAATGTCTCTATTTTGACTGATATTAAACCACTCTATATGAGCAAAATAAATACAAATTCTACACAAATAGTTATCTAAATGTTTTAGTTCTATTTGCACAGTAATACACAAGAGAGCATTTGCCTTCTTTTCTAAATAAATACACTAATTAATGAATTCCATATATATAGCGTCAAAATAGCATTTTTACATTTGTATCTAATTTCAACAGTTCACCTTTGCAAATCGGTTTACTCTGGTTCCAAGTGCTGTCTTTTACACAACGCATGGTAGATGAACTTGGAGGCTCCATCAAGTATCCTGGATTGCATTGATAACTGACTGTCTTGTTAAAGGTAAAATCATTTCCAAACTGAATGCCATTTGCTAAAGCACCTGGATCTCCACAGTTGATCACTAAGGAGGAAAAGAAAAAAGAGAATTTTTTTTTAAGAACTGCGTAATGAACATTGAACCATGCATACCTAATGTCCTTTTTACAAATGTACTAAACAAAAAAAATTCTGGTCAGTATTTTTCACACCAAAATAAAAACTTTACGTTTAATAGGATCTAAAAATATAGCTTTCTGAAGCATTTCAATAGCATGGACCAAATATTCCTTTCCTTTAATACAGTAATCTAAGATCATGTGCTCGACTGTTACTGCAGTTAATGGCATTTTCCATAGGACTTTTTCATCCTTCATGCTGAACTTTTTCTTCCTTCGTACTGAGGTCTTTCTCATAGCATGCCTAAATGTTACTGGAACAATGTAATTCCAGCAGTTATAAAATTCCTCTTTTGTGGTGTGGGGTTTTTTTATTGGTTTTTTTGGTTTTTTATGATTTTACTGATGTGTTGTTAATCTGGCCTTATCAGTGAGGTCACTAGCCCTGCTTGCCTTCACAGTATCACAGTATCACAGTATAGATAAGGCTGGAAAGGACCTTGAAGATCATCTAGTCCAACCTATAATCCAACTAACCTATCATCTACATCTAGATCATATCGCTCAACACCTCATCCAGCCTACCCTTAAACACGTCCAGGATTGGCGAGTCAACCACCTCTGTGGGCAATCCATTCCACATCTGGATCACTCTTTCAGTAAAAAACCTTTTTCTAATATCAAGTCTAAACTTTCCCTGCTGAAGCTTAAGACTATGACCTCTCGTCCTGTCCCCAGAGACCAAGGAGAAANCTGGTGTCATCTGCAAATTTACTCATGATGGCCTCATACTCGTCATCTATATCATCAATGAAGATGTTGAACAGGACCGGACCCAACACCGACCCTTGGGGGCCTTGAAGCACTCCTCTGGACCATGCTCACTTTTCCTGATGGAATAGCCGAGTTCAGCTGCTCCCTGATTCTTGGTCCTTAGCAGGATGCGGATTGATCAATCCTATCTCATTTGGCTTACAATAAACACTGTGACAGTAATGTATCCAATTATACCAAATCTAACTTAGGACTCCCAGAACTTCATCCTCTGAACATAAGAAAACAAAAAAGGAAACTCAAGAGAAATTCCTAAGTAAAACATTAATCTAAAAAATAATTATACATTTGGGTCTCCTATACCATGGTACTGTGGGCCTTGCCCCCTATATATGAAGCCCCCTTCCACGTAGAATGGCAGCTCATTAATATACAAATTTGCCCTGCACCCTCACACAGCCCCCCGGCACTGTTTCAGCACTGCTTTTCTGCGTATCAGTTGCTGTAGAGGCCGTGCTGGTGGGGGGGGGTGTGGGGAAAGCAGTGGAGCTGCCACCGCTGCTGCTCCTGGGGAGGGGGGAAGTGGTGGAGCCACCACCGTGTTGAGGGGGGCAGGAATGTGGAGCCACCGCTGCCATGGCAGCTGTGCAGGTTGATTTGCATATTCATGACCGCCTAATTGAATATTTATGCATACCAGGCTGCACATGCGGAGTTGCAAAAGGGGCCTCCTTAATTGCTCAAAAATCACGCCCCTAAGAAGCCGCAATATGGGGGGCGCGAAGTGGAAGAGGATCTACTGTATCAGCAATGTTGGCATTCATGAGGTGAATAAATACAATAAAAATACCTATGTAAGCATCTTAAAAAGATAGATTTGGAAACTTCTAGCGCATATTAAAAGGGCATATGACTGAATATATAAAAAAAACATTTTACAAGACAGATATATGCAAAAAAATCTTATCTATCAAAACAATCATTTTTAGTAGGTAGCCTGGATGGCATACAAGGTTTAGAGGAAGATAGCTTGTTTCTGACCTGTGCAGTCTGGAGCAGTGCCAGTCCATGTTCCATTAGCAGTGCAATGTCTAGTAGTTAGCCCTGAGGTTTTGTAACCTTCCCAGCAGGCATAAATGACTGAGCTTGAGAATAATATTCCATCTGTGTATATTATCATACCATTGGCTGGGGTGCCAGGGTTCCCACAAGATACAGCTACAAAGAAGAGATTTTAAGAAAAGAAAATCAGTATTTCTGTGATAGGTGACTAACTAGGGAAAAAAAAAAAAAAGAACTAGATTAATAGCTCATCTTTTAATAAAAATTTATAGCAAGTTTTACTAGGAAAATATTTAATAGATATATTCTTGAATTAACGTTTTATCTCTGTTTTATTTATATTATCACTTGCATTTGTTTTGTTTGGATTTTTTTTTTTTCAATTGTTGATTCAGAAAATTTTCCCTGCTTGTCCCACTCCACCCAATAGAGTCACTGAAGCGGATAAAATTCTTGAATCTCCACCAGTCCTGTACCTCTGTTTTTCCTTTACGCATATTTTTCTATTCTCTTCCTGCCTTCTGGTGTCTTCTCTTTCAATTGCAACTATGCATAAATAGTAAATTATGATCTTCTTGTCCATTTCTTGTTTAAAATAAGAAAAGAACAGACATTCTGTATTGGCTTCCATATCTTTTTGACATACATAGCTATACTTTAAGGCGATAATTGTGTTTCAGTTTCATACATCTCAGATTTGACAGTTTCACCATTATTACATTTGATTACACGTTGGGAGTTTTTGGAAGGCTTAGTGGTGTGGGGATTTTTTCCAGTGGGACATTCATTCATGAGAAAGATTTGGTTTTTTGATTTGAATTTTACTAAAACTTTCCGGACAACTCTGTTCCTGTGAGACCTCATCTGGAGTACTGCATCTAGCTCTGGGGTCCCCAGCACAAGAAAGACTTGGACCTGCTGCGTGTCCACCAGCTGGATACTCTCCAGCAGAGTAGCTATAATCTAGTAGTTATGATATGAGTTATAGATTTTATGATTGACTAAAATAAATATGCTTTTCCAATTAAAAATTACCCTATCATTTATATTTGGAATAACACATACATGCCTTTGTTTTAATTGAGTCTTAATCACTTTTATTTATAAGAGTTTCAAAGAGAAAAGTGTAGGTTGTAACATTAACTTGTATGAATGAAAAGGTATTCTCCTCCTAATCTCATCCTTACTAACAACAAATAGGAAACAATTGAAGAACTATAGAAAAATAAAAATGGAAAGAAAGGAGCTTTTTTATTTTGTCCTTTCCCCCCTCCCCCCCCCCGAAAATAGAAGGTTGAAGCAAACAATATAAAGAAAGGGAGAAAAAAAGCAGCATTTCCAACACTGATAATTGCCACTGACTTCTACTGTCCTACTATGTTATTTAATGTCTTCCTGCAAAGGATGTAGAAAGGATATTGCAAAACTTAAATTTTCTACTGAAAATACTGATTCAAATATATATTCAAATAATATAGAATCCATCACAGGTTCACAGGTTATTCCGAGTTGGAAGGGACCCACTGGATCATCTAGACCAACTCCCCACCAACTAGGCCATGTCACTGAGCTCCTCATCCAGTCTTCTCTTAAACAACTGTAGAGATGGCGACTCCACCACTTCCATGGCCAGACCATTCCAATGAGAGATCACTCTCTCTGTGAAAAACCTCTTCCTAACATCCAGTCTAAACCTCCCCTGGTGTAGCTTAAGTCCATGTCCTCTTGTTCTGGTGTCATCAGCCTGAGAGTAGAGATCCACATGCACCTGGTGGCAACCTCCCCTCCGGTAGCTGTAAATAGCAATGAGGTCACCTCTGAGTCTCCTCTTCTCCAGGCTGAACAACCCCAGCTCCCGTAGCTGCTTCCCATAAGGCTTGTCCTCCAGTCTCTTCACCATCCTTGTCACCCTTCTCTGGACCCTCTCAAGCAGTTCAACATCTTCCTTAAACTGGGGAGCCCAGAACTGGACACAGTACTCAAGATGTGGTCTGACTACCACCGAGTACAGAGGAAGGATGACCTCCCTAGTCCAACTGACCACTCTGTTCCTAATACAGGCCAGGATGCCATTGGCCTTCTTAGCCACCTGGGCACACTGCTGGCTCATATTAAGCTTTCTGTCAATCATTACTCCCAAATCCCGCTCTATTTCACCACTCTCCAGCCACTCATTCCCCAGTTGATAGCGATGCATGGAGTTGTTATGTCCAAAGTGAAGAATCCGGCACTTAGTCTTGTTAAATCTCATACTGTCGGAGTCTGCCCCTTTCTCTAGTCTGTCAAGGTCCCTCTGAAGGGCCCTCCTGCCCTCTGGCAGCTCACCATCAACTACAACGCAATAGATAAATCAACTTTGCAAACATTCTTGGAAAGCAAGAAGTCATTATAAAACTGATTTTAAAGTCTTCTATTACTGAGTTCTTTTTTAGCTACACAATAAACCTTAAAAATTATTTATTATATTCAAAAAGTGACTTTCAGAAATAGTCTCTCTTGCATTTCCTCTGAAAGAGGTAGCATAAAAATTAGTCTAGCTTGCATGAAGAAATATACATTTATTTATATTTAATTAAGAATATAAATTTAATTTACAATTTGCTCAGTTTTTGGTGTGTAGATATTACATAGAAAGAGAAGATGGAAGTATTTTGTTGTTGGAAAACAGATAACTGATTTATTTATCACATTTTCATATCTCCAATCCATAGCATTTTTTTACCCAGGTATCTCTACCTATTTTCAGATTTTATCATGCTTAACTAGAATTATTTTCTCACAAACATTTTCTAAACATAGATTCCAAAACTTTAGGAGTTTGGAATTAGGTTTTCAAGCCATATATGAACTACTTGCAAACTTTTTATTACCTTTCTGCAGGTCATTATTAAAGCATATTTCTGCATACATTTTTTTTCAATCAAAAAATAAAAATCATTAGTAAATGCCATTTAATGCTGTCACAAACAGTGGTGGTGCCAATACCTACCTTCACACACAGGCTGTATACCTGACCAGGAGCCATTAAGCAGGCATGTTCGCTCTGCAGATCCTCTCAGCTGATAACCCATTTCACATGAGAAACGAAGCAGACTTTTTATTTTGAACTCATCTCCTAGTCTAGACCCGTGAGTTGGTACTCCCGGATCATCACAATAACCAGGATTATTTCCTGTAAAACAAAACAGTGCAGATTTATTGGCAAAGACACTATGTGCAAATGTAGTGACAATGAAAATACTCTCTTGTGAATAGTACTATTAACTGCATTGTTTCTGTTATAATCAATTCCTTTTCTTCTAGAAATATTGTGTGAAACTAAAGCCAAAGATGAAAATACATGTCTTTTTATCCTACTTCTTATCTTAGACCAATACAGACCTAAACATAGAACATGATATAAATAAAAGATAAAAGGTACTTGTGAACATGGGAAGTGACATCTCTGTCACTTTTTGTCAGTTCAATAAATTTGTTGTCATTTTGACATAAATGATATTTTCTACATATTGTATTTCACTGTTCAACTTCTCTCCCAGTAATAACTTCTAATAACAAGAATTAGATGACAGCAAGACTGAAAAGAACCATATTCAAGTTTCTTAAGAAATGTATTTGAAATACAAGTATAAGCAAAAAACACTAATTGACACCTGTTCCTTTGCGCCTGTCAAGAATGAAAAGGACACCTTATAATTATCCTTATGCCTTAGATTTCTATTCAAATATTGGTCACAAATTTACAAGAGAAAGGAAGTGCTGCAAGACAGATCTTTGAAAGATGTCCTCATACATATGATGGAATAGTCATCTACCTTAACATATGACTGCTACAGGAAACGTTATATGAGATTGTTAAGGAAGCATGGTCAAAAGTTTATTATAAATTTTAGCATAAAATTATATTTTTCCTAAATCTTTATCACAGAATCACAGAATATTCCAAGTCAGAAGGGACCCACAAGGATCATCGAGTCCAACTCCCAAGTGAATGCCTATGCAGGTATAGAACCCATAATCCTGTTGTCATGACCACCATGTTTTATCCATCTGAGCCAATCCAAGGGTCATGTCATTTTTTTAATTTTTTTTTTTTAATAACCAACTCCCCATCCCATCATCCCATTATCTAGACCATGTCACTGAGTTCTTCATCCAGTCTTCTTTTAAACACCTCCAGGGCTGGCGACTCCATCACCTCACTGGGCAGACCATTCCACTGAGGGATCACTCTCTCCGTGACTGATCTTCCTAATATTCAATCTAAACCTACCCTGATGTAGCTTAAGAGAAGAGATTTACACCCACCTGACTGCAACCTCCCTTCAGGTAGCTGTAAACAGCAATGAGGTCACCTTTGAGCCTCCTCTTCTCCAGACTGAACAACCCCAGCTCCCATCTCTTGGTGTCTAAATTGTTGTCCATACCAATATTATCATTTGTTCTCAATTGTTAAATTATATGTCTAGACACAAATTCTATTGAAACTATTCCTTTGGGATTGTTGTTTTAGTTTTTTGGTTTTTTTTTCAAAATCTGTGTAAATAATTTAATAGATCAAAGTCTGCACATTCTTACATAGTTTTTTTTAATCTGGGCACCCCTCTCATATAAAGTACAAAGTCCTGAGCAAAGGAATAAATACAGAAAATCTTTGAGACAACTGAAATATTTAATTTTAAAATTAAAATTGATTGTGTCCAGTTTATTTATTACTAGGTCTTCTAGAATCGATCGCCCTTGTTACCCTGCCCTACCCCATTTGGATCTACATTTCCTGGTCTAAGTACATACTTGTAAACACAGTGTCTTGAAGTCAGCTGGTGTATTCTGTCCACATCAATGGACTCTTAAGTGGGATGGGTGAAAATATTCTGGGAACAATTCTAAGAGTATAATGGTCTCAGTAATCAAGTACTAGCTTACATGACCTATGCCCTGGCACTCTTACAGCAGAAGCTCAGATATTTTCTCTGGATGCAGTCTGCTTTCACTTACTCTTTTAGACATTTCTGTCTCCTTACAATGTATGAAATAATATGAAGACTGTGATTCAGGTTACCACTGTGGCATAATTACAGCACGAAACAACAATGAGCTACATACTTTGGCATACTTGGAAAGGAATTGTTCAGGGAAGAATGATCTGTGATTCTGAAGATTTGATGATATCTCAGTTTTCTTTGGGACTTTGCTGAGGGAATTCTTCCAGATGAATGACTCTAGTTTTTTTTTTTACTTGGACATGCTTAGTTTTGACTTCAAGAAAATTTGACCTGAGATCATGCAGTTTGATAGTAAAAGGGTATAGGCAGAAGCAGTTACAGTATTGTGAAGGTTTAAACTCTTTCTTATTTAACAAGGTAGAAGACTAGATAACCGTTATTGAAAAATGAGTGTAAGACACCTTAAACAAAAATCTCAACAGGTTGCAGGTGACAATGAACCCTGAGATCATATTTATACCATCATAGAAACATAACGCATTCAAACATATATTAATGTATAATAACAAGAATAAATCCCGTGCAAAAACAGATTAAAATTTTTAACATTACATTTGGACAGCTGTCTCTGTCAAGGACAATAAGAAAAGTTTCTATAAGTACATTAACAGTAAAAAGAAAGGCAGTAACAGCCTCCACTCCCTATTGGATGCAGAGGGCAATATAGTAACCAAAGACGAGGAGAAAGCAGAAATACTTAATGCACACTTTGCCTCTGTTTTTAATAGCAAAACAAACTGCCCGCAAGACAACTGGACCAGCGGTGGCATGGAGGGAGCTGGGGTGCAGGATAACCCCCCTGTAATCCAAGAGGAGGTAGTCAGAGACTTGCTGAGTGGCTTGGACCCTCATAAGTCTATGGGACCGGATGGAATCCACCCGAGGGTCATGAAAGAACTAGCAGATGAACTCGCCAAGCCACTCTCCATAATTTACCAACAGTCCTGGCTTACTGG
>WEKX01003495.1:0-10468 GCA_013390025.1 Pitta sordida
ACTGGATGGCCTTTATGGTCTTTTCCACCCAAAGTAGTAATTCTGTGTAATTCTGTTGTGGAGTTGACATCCTTGGAGGTTTTTAAGAAAAGGCTGGATGATGAACTCATTGACATGGTCTAGATAATGAGACGATGGGACAGGAAGTTAAGGCATTGTATTAAAAAATAAATAAATATGATGACATCACCCTGAGATTAGGACCAGGGTTGTGGGCTCAATCCCTGTATGGACATTCACTTAGGAGTTGGACTCGATGATCCTTGTGGCTCCCTTCCAGCTATAATATTCTGTGATTCTGTGATCTCTCTTATGAGGAAAGGCTGAGTGAGTTGATCTTGTTTAGCCTTGAGAAGAGATGATTGAGATGACCTCAGCAATGTCTATAAGTATCTGAAGGGTGTCAAGAGGATGTAGTCGGGACCTTCTTAGCAGTGCCAATTAATAGCACAAGAAACTATGGGCAGAACTGATGCACAAGAAGTTTCACCTGAAGAGGAAGAACTGCATTGCTGTGCAAGTGACTGTGCCCTAGAATAGATTGGCCAGAGATGTTATGGAGTCTCCCACACTGGAGATATTCAAGAACCATCTGGATGCAAACCTGTGCCATGTGCTCTAAGGATGACTCTGCCTGAGCAGGGAGGCTGGGCAAGATGATCTACCGCAGTCACTTCCAGCTTTACCTATTCTGTGACTCTGATTGATTCTGTGATTCTATGTGGTCAAACCTATGCACAGCTACCTGTGCCTTTTTTGTATCAGGTTGTCTCGGATTGATACAGCTTTGGGAAGATAAAGCTAACAAGAGAGATACTCATATTCTGAGGAATTTTGGGTGTTTTTTGGTTTGTTTTTTTTTAAACAGTATGAAGAAGCCCTGCACTTACAATTTGTCTATAGCTAGAGATCTGTGAATTATTTATTTCCTGTAGTCATTTCCTCCACTTCCCTCCAGTGTCTAGCATGAAGTGATCAAACACTAGTTTGAACACAAGTCCAGAGATTGCCATTAGTCATCTCTTCAGAGTCTGTCATGTCATTCTAACCATGAGACTCATCTTTCAAGCATGTTCAGTGATCTTCACACTGGGCAACCTTGTGGCTTCTCAATCAAAATCTTCAGGTAAGTTCAAATCCCAGGATATTTATTTAAGAAATTTATATATTAGCTAGCAATATTTCTGTGTGTACCTTACCTCCCATGTTAAAATGTTCAGTACTTTTTTGATGAAAACAATGAAAAAAGCAAAAATTGATATCAGCAAAAATGAAAGAATTCTTACATAAATGCAAAAAACCCAGGTTTCTATGGAAATTTTCTAATTAAAAATGAAGACAAAATTTGTGGGTTTGTCTGTTCTTTACGCATGACTACTTACTGTCTAACATAAGTGTTATAACAGAGTCGATTGCATCCAAAAAAGACTAGCCTTCATATTGAACAAATATGGATAAACACATTCCAGATAATACTTCCACTCTTAGTACTCTGTGTGCATGAACACTATGAGAAAACACTAGACATATTTATTCCTGGGAAAACATCAAGGTAAAAATACTATCAAAGAGCAAAATTAATAAAGACATTGAAGACTAGTTGTTTGGCTGCCTAATATAAGAACATCTCTACTTCACGTATTTGTCTACAATGCCATTACTTATAGCTTGCCTAAGGTAAATGGACTATTACATAAATCTATCATAAAGCCAAAAACATACACCAATAATCTAATTTTTACTCTAGTTAATTTATCTCAAATTCGCTGTCACTCATTTTGTAAGGAGAAAGAAATGTTTTAAAGTTATGATCTTATCAATCTATATATTATTTCTCTGTTCAGCTGTACATGTGGTAAATATGACTTTCAACAATGTTGCACCACCTGATTCTACAGGGTTAATTGCTCCTGTGTGCCACCATCTATCCTGTAAGGAAATGTGACTTCCCCACCCTGGGATTGCAATCACCTATAACCCTGCTGTACTGGTGACATGACTTTGTGGAATAAAATTTGAAAATTACAGTTGTGATGCTTATTTGATGCAAAGTATCATGATGTCTAGCAAGGGTTAATGATCTCCTGAAAAAACCCAAACTACTTGGTTTGATGGATTCTAAGAATTATGCTATAAGGATTATATCTTATTTCAAATGATATTAAAAACTCTCCTTTTTCTGCCCTTGAAAAAAGGATTTCTATTCAGTCTCTGTCCTGTGCATTCTATTAAGGAGTCGTGTGCACAATGAATTGCACTTTCGCCTACGTTTCTTCCCATTAAAAAATGAAACTGTTCTTCACAGATCAGTAGTATCGAGGGTAACTAAAGATTATAGGTTCAGATCCGGATCTTGTTCTCCAGCAGTTTCAGCACAGTGTACTGCAATATGTGGAAGTTCAACATGTGGTTACTTATCAGTTTTCATCAGTGTAAGGAAATCAAAAGTGGTTTTTCTTCTTTGTTATGTGTCAATGGGGTTGCAACTGTTCCAGTACACACATGTTCCATTCTCTTATCTTTGCAGATTGATATGCTGCCTTTTTTTATTTTTTTTAAGTTTATTCCGTGACATTCAACCTTTTCACATGTTCTTCTTCAATAGTGTTTTTTCTTAGTAATAAACCTTAAAACGTGGCTTGGAGGTGGAATGTACTTTCTGATACTTTTGCTCATGGTTCTATCTGCATTATTTGTTGCTAAAGGAAATTTCTTTTTTTTTTTTTTAACCTGTAGAAGTGCTTTCTCCACACAACATAGTGGTATTTTCCATGCTTCTCTGTCCTGAGAAGAATTAGGTTCCCAGCAGTACCTGTAAGGTTAAAGTCTTGTGGTACCTTATCAGTCCCTGTCTGGTTTTATGTCTAGTAGACTTGCATAATTCTCTCTCAAGTTCTTGCTCCAGGGCACTGGTATGTGTCCTACAGCACTGCAACATACTGCATAGCAACTAGACCAGCAAGCCATCTTCAGACAGAAAGTCGGTACCACTCTTTTTTAACCCAGGGACTGTCTATTTATAATGTTTTTGACCTTTTTAATCTATCCATTATCATAATATAAATAATAATTACAAATGTGTTGCTTTGGTGTATTCTGTGCCTCTAGGATCATAATTAGAAGAAAATCTTAAATAATTGCACTTACTGTGGAAAAAATGGCACATCAGCTGAGAATGATCCATGATGTTGCGGCTGAATTCATAAAAATTCCATCATAAATAAAATGAGGGAAATGGTCCCTTCCATTCTCTTTCTATTAGCAGAAGATATGAATGAGTTTGCCTGCAGAATTTCCAACTCTCCAGGTTATTTTACTCTGTTTCTTTGTACTTTAAGTGTTCTAATGTCTTATTTTAGTATGAGTCTATATACATATCTTTGAAATACTGGTTGCCTATAAGTGTCAAGGTATCCTTTTCAAGCTCACTCCTGAAACCATATTCTCTGTCATTGTCCTGGGCAGACTGGAACTATACTATCAACACCACAATAATCAATTTCAATAATGAGAAGATGCAGATCACATGGGCAGCAAGAGAGATTTTTCCCAATGAGAATGTGTCATTTTCTTACACGTGAGTATTGGCAATTCTCTTGCTAAGGATTTACTTTGGGAGGCTTTACTTTGAGTCTTCTGTGAACTGAAAATCCTTTTAACATTTGTTAATATCCCGCATGAAACCTGTTTATGTTCCCAACATGTTACCAAAGTGAAATCAATAACCCTGGTGAGTAGTCAGTTACCACAGACATTATATGAAAGATTTGTCCCTCTTCTGCTGTTGTGTTAAGTACTAGTTCTAATTATATTAGTGAAAGAGGTTTTTCCACATATGTGTGTGTTTTTTCCTTGTTAATTGACATCATGAATGACTAACAGAAATTTAATATTTTGGTTAAAGTCAGTCATAGTGCTTGATCTCTTTACGAGTGGTATATGTGAAAGAAGGTTTTGCAGTAGAGTCTTGGAAACAGGATCATGAAAGCACCTGTTTGAGCAAGTAATTCTCCTGTTAGGAAACAGCATGAAGAAAATTTGATTATTTCAGAATTTCAGACTGCATCAAAACCCAGGGCTGGAACTTCATTGAGGTTTGGGTGATGAATTCCCTCACACCACTATGAAATTTGTCACTTCAAGAAGTTCCATGGTCAGACTTCCCTTGGTAGCAGCATTTGAGGAAAAAAAAAAACCATCAAAACAAAACAAACAAAAACCTAAACAAAGTAACAAAATTAATTGAATTGACATATGCTAAATGATAAGTTTTCCAATTACTATTATTATTTAATTTATAGATTTGATGAAGGCAAGGACAAATTTTGGAAGCCATGTCCCACCTATTTATTGAATCAAGGTTATAATTTTGGATGTCTTTTTAAGACAGAAGGACCCACCCTCGGCATCTCTATCAGGAACAGCAATGGAACCAAAGAGCTTTTTTCTAAAAAAGTAAAATCTGATTTTTATAGTAAGTATGTAAAATCACTACTATTTTAGTAGTCCTAATATCCTCATTTGTTCTCAGGTTTTCTGAGTACAAGAAGAAATCAGTTATACTGGCACATAAAATGTTACTTGTATGTGTGTCAAAACAAGACAATAGTTATTTCATGTTGATTTTTGTCCCTTGCTGTCATCAGTAGTTACACTGTGCAGCTGCAACTACATGAGATAACACAGGGCAGTCAAATTTGTCACAAAAGGCAGTTTCAAAATCAGAATAAAAATACTAAAAAAATATATGACTGTGATTATACTAGTGCAGGCCTGCTCAATATTCACACCAGGATAATGAATAAAACTCAATAGTGATTTTGTCTTAGCTCTGAATGTGTGATCTTTATTATATTCTCAACCTTCCATTATTTTGTAGTCTTCCATGCAATGTGAGGCAGCAAACTACCTCATGTCGAAGCTGCTGTCAAAACCTTCATCAGATATCAACCAAAATTAGTTGAGTGGCTCTGGTACAGTCTGACAGAGTAAAATACAGTACAACTTAAATCCTACTACTAGTAGAGAGATGGTATTCCTGTTTCTGTTAAATTCTTCCTGTTCCCAAAATACATATTCACATCTAGTGTGAGATTAGTTTATCAAAATCTGGAATTTCACAGTTACAGCACTTAAAATGGAGGGATTTTTTTTCCTAAAATAAATTGTATAGAAAATATACAATGGAGAATTAGCTGGAAAAAAAAAGATATTCCAAATTTATAATAATGTTTTACCAAAAGGGCCTAAACAAAAACCTGTCAAGGCACTGAACTTTGAGAATAGTTTTATATATCATAATTTTAACAATATATGCTAAATTATAGAAAACTGCAGCCTGATCTTTGATTTTTGGCTATTAAACACCCACTGATAATAAAATAAATTTCAAAAGAATTAGGTAAAAAAGCACAAATATCAAGGATCAGACTAAAGTCTTTAAATTAGGAAGGCAGAATTTTTGTAATACGAAAAGTGAACTAGGACCAAGGAAGCAGGTAGCATTCTTCTCACCCCTTCCCTCTGCTGAAGACTAACCAGCTTCACAGTTCCAATTGTGGCATTGTCTTCAGATCATCTAAAAAAAGTGAGAAGTAGATTCAGTTGTGCACAGGTAGGCACCCAATGATTTTTGCAGATGTCCCATCGTATCCCATGTAGCCTCCAGAAACTACACAAATGAGTTTTGGAGGCTTTATGGTACTTAATTAGTCACTCCACTTCCAGTGAAGAAGCCTTTTTCTTTCTCTCCATTGCAAGGGAGTATGAGGAGACTGGAGCCCTTCCTTAAGTACTTGCAATAGGTTCTTGACATGAGATAGTAACTACGTACCTTTAATGCGGTACCTCAAATGGTGAGCGGTGCCATGGTGTCAGGCTCCACCTTGATGGTCAGTAGGAAGATCAGCTACAAAAAAAAAAACCTCCAAGAAGAAAAATCTACCTTCTTCAGTTACTACTCAGAGAAACATTGAATCATGAAGGATCAACAGTTTTAACTCCGAGGTGCTTCTTTTTCAGAGCCCATAGCAAAATTTGTTTCTATTCTTCTTAGTAAAGCCCAATCGACCAGAAAATGTGACCTTCTTCTGGAAAGAGGACACCGTCACTGTGAGTTGTAATAAACCAGAGAAAGCAGTGAAGTGCTTGAGACTTGAGCTTCAATACAAAAGCACATTTGACAAAGAGTGGCAAGTGAGTCGGATATTCTATTTTTAATAAACATTGAAAGAAGTTGGAAGTAGCATTCTCACAGAATATAAAATAAAGTTCTTTTCAAATTTTACTCCCTTCATATGTTTTCAAATAATGTTGGTAGCAGAAAACATCTAGACTTTTAGGACTCTGGATTATATTATATTCAGTTATATTCAGTTACCTCTCAGGTAGCTGAGAAAAATCTAAGGGAAAATCTCACATTAAAAACAAAAGAATTTATAAAGATAAAAGCAAAAAGCAGAGTAAAGGAGAGAAGAGAGAAAAAGAAAAAAAAAGAATGAATTAGTATGAAAAAACTATATTACATGGATTTTTTATTTATTCTAAAATTAGCTGACAGCTATTTCCAAATATAATTTCATTAACTTAAATCTTTTCAGTCTCAAATATAACTTGTAAATATTCTGTGAAGTGTCTTTGTATGTAATAAATATGCATCTGTAACACAATGTACTATGTAGTGGTTGTTATGACCAATTCAATATCATACAATAAGGAATGGATATGAAGAGCAAAAGGTCACTCAAGAAACAGAATTCCTTGAGACACAGAGAAGTCAACATTCAGTTCTGAGGTTTTGGGTCAGTCTTTACCTTTTCCTAGTCATGACCATGACTGAGTGTAGTATTCTCAAGCACTGTCTTATAAACCAGAATTAACAATACACCTTTCTTCTCAGTCCAGAACGTCCACATGCTGCAGTGTTGGAGATCAAGGCTTTGATCCAAGGAAATGTTATTCTTTCCGTGTCAGACTGAAGAGGCTAGTACCTGTCTGCAATGTAGTTAATTACAGCAGTGACTGGGAAGCAGAAACATTTTGGATGAACGGCACGTTATTTGGTAATTGCTAATAAACATTATATAAGTGCGAACGGGAAAGGGGTGACTGCCAAAGAGGCTGGAGTCATGCAGCAAATGAATGTTGCACTATTGTGCTCCATCTTCTGTTACAAAAAAAGTTCATGTAGCTGTCTAATTTCCCATGTTTAACTCTATCCACTTTGTTCCTGATAGCCCTTAATACTATCAATTTATGTCATAATCAGCAAAGCTAAGAGTGCACTTATTACTTGAATTACAAGAGTTTCTGGGGTCCCCCACTGAGAGTGATGGGTTCTCTGTAAATGTCGGTGTTTGATGTGAGTGTGTCCACATATGATATTTGGACACCAAATCTGAATCCTAAGGAAGTCCTTGGTGCTTCATCTTTGAAGGCAATTTATTTTGCAAGTACATCCAACTGAACTACAGGACCAGAGGCTACAGCAGTCTGATGCTCATGGGTGCTGAATTGATCAAAATAGTGACCATGGAGGAAAAAAAAAATTAAATGGAAGAAAAGGCTGTGCCAGCACTGCTTTCTCACCAGACAGATACATTTAATTGGATGTGATTGACTTCAATTATTTCCGTGATGAAACAGTACTTTTACTGGCTATCAAAACCCAAACCCAGATCTGTTGTGGTCAAGAAAAGACTATATGTCTTTCTTGCACCACATCAGCTAAGTCCAAAATGCTACCTACTGGGCTTTATCTGAATTATGAGACACTCAGATGTCCAGTGTACCACGATATGGCTTCTCTAAAGTGCAATGGGCTATTAGCTTGCTTGAAGAAAATCTATATACACAAAGCTAGTAGTATTAAATCCTGACGCATAGGTATGTGTAACCTGTGCGCTTGCGGCCACAAGACTGACCTCCAGAGAAGACTCCTCCAGCATGCAAATTATGGACCTACAAGTATGTCCTCAAGTGTGACTGGCAAGTGCTCCTACAGAAATACAGAGGACAATGTCTCCTTATACACCTCTGAGAAGTGATCATGTATGTATCAGCCATTTGAGCCATTTGACCAGAAGATGCCAACAGGTACCTGCAAAGAAGGAAAACAGAGGCAGAATAATGGTTCAGACAATCTGGCTATGCCTGAATCAGAAGTGACATCAACACATCCCCTTCACTGGGGAAAGCACTTTGCTTTGGGATTTTAATGAGCTATTATTGACTCCGAATCTAACACCAGAGCAAGCCATTAATGAAGATGTGCTCAAGAAATTTCATAAACTCTGAAACCCTTACAAAGGGCTCGCAACTTTACTTGTGATTTCTTGGCGAGCTGAATAGAGCTAGCAGGTGGAACAGGCTGGACAGTTGCTCCTGTATGAATAATCATTTGATTTTTACAGTATTTATGTGGAGACCAGAAGGTTAGTATTAGGAGGCAGAGTTCTGAGGCTGCATTACAAAAGCTGCAAGAAAAAACCTGATGAAATGAGAATGCTGAAAATGCACAAATGCATTAGCTTTAAATACCTGCGTGTTAGATGTTATCCTGTCACTTGTTACTTTCTGGGTATCATCTTTTGTGGTTTGATGGCTCCCTGTTTGCTGGAGTTGTTTGTTTGGTTTCTCTTGAAAGATAAGATATTTAGGCTACATATAAAATTGCATTTGCAGCTTTACTGATTGCAAGTAGGTGCATGTAATACAGATCTTAGCACAAAGCTACTTTATCACTGTCAATGCAATGATGAAGATGAGAATACTTGATTAATTCACAACACATCTACAGTACCTATAAGCCCCCTCCTTTGTCCCATATGAAGTCAATTTAGATAAATAGAAGCATAATTTTCTTTTGTTGAAAGGTTTGGGAAAGATACAGATTTTTTCAGTTTTAATTAAACCATGAAGCTTATCTTTTTCTTAAAATATTTTATGTGTTTTTTCTTCTTTTTTTGAAAAAGTCAATGTTCTAACATGATTAGGAGTTTTTACAGTCAAAGCAAAAAAAAAATTTTTGACGTACTGTTTTTGTGATTATTCTTAGATTCTTGTGATGATGATGTAACATCTCAGTCAAACACAGTGATTGTTTTAAGTTGTTTGCTGGCAGTACTTCTAATGATGTTTATCCTCCTGATTCTTCTGTGTAAATGGCAGAGGTAAATATGGGCTATTATTGGCTACTATTATACATATAACAATGACTATCTGGAAATTTGAAGTCCAGATTTTACTTGAGTGAGGATGGGTTGAAAATTTATGGGAAAAAATGCTCTTAGCCTGATGACATTTTCATACTGTTATAAGAGATTTTTTGAATTTAGAAAACATTTTTTAAAATCAAGACTACAGTACTGTCAGGTAAAATACATTTGTGGGCAAAGGACTGTGCTGAACTAGATTTTTGTATGAATGACTATGCTATAACAAAACATCGATTTTTATTTTAATTTCCTTTTTACAGGCTTCAGATGTCAGTAATGCCTGCCATACCAGATCCAAGATACATATTTGCTGATCTCATCAGTGATCATAACGGAAATTTCCAGGTAAACTCCACATTCTTAGCAGGGCTGTGAACCCTACAGTGTTGAGAATAATTTGAAAGTAACTACTGATTCTTGCCCTGTCACAGGCATTGCCACAAGCACTCTCTGACTCGAGAAAAAGCCCTCATGCAGCATCACTAAGAGGATGTACAGGTCAAATACTAGGTCTCATACCATGAGTGAAGTGCTGCTTTGGCACCGTGAAAAGACACCTGCTATAAGAGACAGAAAAACTGCCAGAGAAAAATTTAAGGGTATCCAGAATCACAGTATCAACTGAGATGACATTATAGGGTGTACATTACAGTATCACAGTATCACAGTATAGATAAGGCTGGAAAGGACCTTGAAGATCATCTAATCCAACCTATAATACAACTAACCTATCCTCTACATCTAGATCATATCACTCAACACCTCATCCAGCCTACCCTTAAACACCTCCAGGGTCAACCACCTCTGCGGGCAGCCCATTCCACATCTGTATAACTCTTTCAGTAAAAAAACCTTTTCCTAATATCAAGCCTAAACTTTCCCTGCTGAAGCTTAAGACTATGACCTCTCGTCCTGTCCCCAGAGACCAAGGAGAAAAGACCAACCCCCGCCTGACTACAACCTCATTTTAGACAGTTGTTGACAGCAATAAGGTCACCCCTGAGCCTTCTCTTTTCTGGGCTAAACAGACACAGCTCCTTCAGCCTCTCTTCATAGGGCTTATATTCCAGACCCTTTACCATCCTAGTTGCCCTTCTCTGAACTTGTTCCAGCACCTCAACATCTTTCTTGAACTGAGGGACCCAGAACTGAATATAATACTCGAGGTGTGGTCCAACCAGTGCCGAGTACAGTGGAAGGATAACCTCCCTTGACCTACTCGCCATTCCATTCTTGATGCAGGCCAGGATGCC
>WEKX01003496.1:0-18692 GCA_013390025.1 Pitta sordida
GAACATGGTGAGGGGGAGGGGTGGTTTGTTATTTTTTTCTTTGGCGCAGCCCCAAATTTGTCTCAAACTTTGACATCATGACAGTAACTGAGCATTATCAGGCCTTCTCCTAGACACTACAGCATGGTTCCCTTATGATTAGACAACACCACTATCAACTAAGGAATAAGTAATTGTAAGAAATTGTTTCGGGTAGAGATGGTATTGTCCGCTTCCTCAAGTTTCTTTTGCAACATGCCATTTTTTAGAGCATGATGTCAAAATGAGAGAACCTTAGCTTTCACTCTAAAATGCAAGTTACAACACTCAGGTTTCAGGTTTGAAGACTTTGCAAACCTGAAAGGTTCCTAAATTATCTTGGTCACTCAGAACTCCTAATGCTACCTGGATATACACAATTCAGGTACAAAATGTGGGAAGTATGATACAGCTTTTGTAAAAAACACTGCAAATTTTTTATATGACAGATTGTTTCTTTCCTCTCTCAAAGTATCTGTAAATAGACTGCCTGTTTTTAAAGCTTCCTTATTTGATGATGATTAACTGATGTGGTACAGAAGCCTCAGGTCGTAATGAATGGACAGCTACCAGTACTAAACAGGCCTGTACTTGACCAGTTATGGTTGCTGTCATTTCACAACACAATTTTCCCACACTACACCCCCCACACCCCCTCAATTCGATAGCCATAACTCTGACACAGAAATAGTGAAAACTGTTCAGTTGCCCAGAAAGAGGCACAGAACACCTCGGACAGCATGAGAATATTCATTCTTCTTTTCGGATGGTACTGGCTGGGTGGGCGTTCGCTTGGGAGTTGGACTAGATGATCCTGTGTGTCCCTTCCAACTCAGAACAACCTGTGAACCTGCTCCATGGGCTTTACTAACTTACTGAAGAGTTAAAGTATCATTTTCGCTCCAAAATTCTTAAGAAATAACAGTTAAATCCCAGTATTAAAATAATCACTGTACTTTTAACTCTAGGCAAGCATATGTATGTGAACCCAAGAGTAGAGCCGTTTCAGAATAAGAGCATTCTTCACCAAAACTGTGTTGTGGAATTAGCAGTGAGACTTGGGAATGTGATGTCACACTCAGCCTAGATTGTGCATTTTCTGGGGTAGCAAGAACTCTGTTATTTGATCTCAGAGCCATGTTTTGTCATTGTATAAATAAATACTGCAGGACTTCAGGGTCAAAGGAGTATGATCTTTGCAAACAATGCAAAAACTAAAGCTCAGTCAATTCAGTTGTGGCTCATCAATGTAGACATTGGTGTTTCTAAGCCACAAACTTACAGCATAAATCCAGTTCATAGAATCTTCGGATCTCTTCCAAATATTGCCCTTTCTCTAATAATGCACATTATGTAGCTCGTGTTTTGTTAGGATCCTATTAAAACAAGTACAAAGGAGTGAATTAAAGCAGAATCCATTCCCTTTCTCTCCATCTGATAAAAGACAACTGCTCATACCAGGCCTTCAAGTTAAGGAACACATCTGTTCAAACTAATGCCTCCCATGCCAGCTCAAACTATCTGAAGATTTTCTTGATTTCAATCATATTGCATTGACATGTATGTAAACAGGCATATTTCCTGAATGTTCACTGCTGTATTTTGCTGTATGTTCATACTTACATATAAACCAAATTTTTGGACATTCTGTCAGAAATTGAGATTTTCTCTCAATTATATCTACATACACCTACTACTACTTAAACATGAAAAGAACCATAACTCTGTTAAACGGACAAACTAAATTTATCCTGCCCTTATTGAATTGGTTTATTAGACATAACCATAACACATTCCTAGATAAGGAGTACTGGTTTGGCCCGGTTAAAGGAATGGTGTATTTCAGCTATTTTATCCTGACAATACTTTCAGGCCAGAATAATGTGACAGTTCCTTCCAAATGAAGGCTTCCAAATGGTAGCAGGCAGCACATAACTCCCAATTGAAGATTTTACTGATTCAGAAAACAGACACTGGAAGATATGCTTCAGTCTATATTCTGAAAGACTGCTTCTGCAAGTTATGGAAATGGCTTAGGCTTTATCAACAACAAATGTAAATTAATAGCATACTTTGTGTTTCGAGTCAAATAATAGCACGGTTAAAATCCATGGGAATTTTATCACTCATTTTCCTGAGACTAAAATGTGAATTTCCCTTGCAGAATGAAAACAACTTCAAATTCTGGGGCATTCATAATCAGACAGAGGGTCTTCCAGTAATTTTCAAACACGTATATGGCCTCTGAACTTTCACATGAAACATTTTTTCACATTTTACAGATGGGAGAATGCAGGGAAGTTAAAGGCATAATGCAGAATAGCATTTTGACACCAAAAGGTGTTGAGTGAAAGTTAAGTAAATAGAATCAAAATCTTTATGAGCTGCCAGTTAACTGGCACAGCTTATTAGTTTTTAACTTGTAATTTCAGAAAGGATGAAGACAGTAGGCGCTTTTGTAGAAGGTGTTTCACCAGAATGAAACATCATTTATTTCATAACAAAAATAAGTTGAACAAGCACACTCTTTATCCAGAGTTCAGACAATCCCAGATTAATTCCTACCACTGAGTGAGAATATTCAGTTCTATTGATGAAAGATTCAACCCTCCCACCTTTCTAAGGAGCATTGGTGCCTGTTCAGCATATCTGTATATCTGAGTGCCATCTGGGGCACCATTCATGTTTTGTGGCACAACCCAGGCTTCTTGATTCAGCTTTTGCACTCAAACACACAAAGCTATGTTCTGTTACTGGAATTTGTGGACACTATTTCACAATGACTTGGGTTTTTTTTTTGAGAATAGCAAGGTGGAAAAGTGCCTCAGGGTATACTGTATATCTTCCACTTTTTCTGATTTACAACAGCAATAAGCACAACATTCCTAGAATATTAACAGAATTATTCAGGTAATTACTTGGGTAATAAAAGGGATGATCTTCTTGAGAGGGTCCAGAGAAGGGCAACGAGGATGGTGAAGGGACTGGAGGGCAGGCCCTATGAGGAGCGACTACAGGAACTGGGACTGTTCAGTCTGGAGAAGAGGAGGCTCAGAGGGGACCTCATNGTTCACTCTGGAAATCACTGTCACAGACTCACCTATCGAGTCACTGGATCGTAAAAGGAGATCAGGTTGGTCAGGCAGGACCTGCCTTTCCGAAATCCATGCTGACTAGATCTAATGTCATGGTCGTTTTGTAGTTGCTGCATAATAGCACACTAGACTTTGAAGTCACTCACTGTGGTAAAGAAAAGAAGAGAGAGGTGAAGAATGGAAGAAAAAAGGAAGTGGCATATTTAGTGCAAATAAAGTAACTGCAGGACATAGGACATTAATGAACAAAGTGCTTAATTTTTATGAGTTTAAGGAGTGAGCATCCTCAGCAATGTACTAGATTTTCCATAGTTCAGGCAGCCAAAGGGAGAATGCTCGGCTCACCACAGTGTTTCAGCTCAGATTGTCAAGGAAAATGGCTTTTGACTGGAGGGCTGGAATTTGAGGTGCTGCAGCTCAGTTGGCTCGCCTGGGGTGGAAGCTGCCACAGAGAGGTAAGAAATAAAGCAAGAACAGAAACCATGGCTGTAATACTTGCAAGAGTTTGCACTTCATTTCTCAGAACACCAGTTAACCCAATAAAGATAAGAAATCACTGATGTTACCTATAGGTAGTTTTTATATATTAAAATACTAGGAAAGTGGATTACACCTTCACTATAAAGACAAGTAAAAGGTGGATAAAATATTTCCTTCTGCTCTCCCATAAGGCAATAAAGGTAATTCCAAAAACCATTTCTTCTTCAACCTTTTCTAAAATGTATGTACAGTGAATCCCCTCTGCATCGCGACCTCTCCATTATGACCCCACCCATTTGCGAAGCAAATTTTTCGCAATTATGATTCACGCATTTGTGAGTCTAGCCGCACCAGACGTGCAGTCAATCTGCTCTGCTGAGGAGCGGTGCCGTGGTGCCTGTGGCAAGAGGGCTCACAATGGTGGCACTGTGCCCCATCCCTGACCCAAGGAACTGCCCCACGAAAGTGAGGCAAGCTGTGTGCTGGAGGGTGCAGCTGTCGCTGCACCAGGAGGAGGCTTCTGTCTGGGACCGTACGGACAGCGCTGCCCCTCTCTCACGAGACTGGTGGATGTTAGAGGGAAAGAAACCCGACCTCCCCATCCCCGCCACCCTGTGGGCTTCTCCGGTTGCTCCCACAGCCTAAATCCCACGCCACTTCCCTCCTTGACCTCAGTGATTGTGCCCGCGCCGGCAGCCCCGTGGCGGCTCAGGCGCGCGGTGTGGCGGCAGCTCAGACGTGCGGCAGCGGCTGGAGCGCGCGATTTACTGCATCTCACAGTGGCGTTTAGAGCCCTGCCCCAGTCCTGTGTGCTCCGCTGAGACCCAGCGCAGCACCACCACAAGACATGCCATTCCTTGTTACTCAAAGCCCAGTCAAAGCCCGGGCAGTGCTGCCTCTGCCGGGACTGGTGGATGTTAAAGGGAAAGAAACTCCCATACCAACGTCTCCCCCTAAGTGCACGAGGTGTTGCAGTGTTGCAAAGTTAAGGTTTTTCCAGGCTCCAAGAATGCCGACCAGAGCTCAGGGACGTTCCTTCCCCGCTGCAGAGGCGGGACGAGCACGCGCGGGCTGGCACAGGGCCCCCTGGGACGGCGCAAGCACTGGGGCCGGGCCAGGCCAGGGGCTGGTGGGGGAGCAGCGTGGAATTTGGGCTGCAAGCACACACGGTCACACCAGCCGCTCAGAAACGACTCCCTTTGCTCGCCTGTGCTGAGACAGACTACGGGAAGGAGCAGAGAATTGTCCCCAGCCCTTCAGAGTGCTGGTGGGTGTGGAGCAATGGGCATAGCCTGCATGCATATTAACGACCTGCACTTCTTTGCGAGTTTAGTGTTTCGCGATGGCCTTGGCCTGTCCCTTTCCTCGCGAAGGAGGGGGTGTAACAGTAATTTCTTAAGGCATGCCCTTAGGGATAAAACCAGGGGTGATTCTAAGTAATATACTAATCCCTCGCTAATTTGTGGTGCACCTATCGCAGCTTCAGTACATTGTGGGTTATTTTCCTGTAAAGACATTTTCTGGCTTCCCCCCTCTTTCACCCCTTGTGCGGAGGAGGGGTGGTGCTGGCAGGTTGCCCTAGCTTGGGGGCCACCCAGAGCTCGCTCACTTACAAGTGTTGCAAAATCAGTGAAATAGTGGGGAACCTTTATAACACTGTCTCAAAGGTATATTACCCAAATGCTGGGCGGAGCCCTTCTCCTTCTCTGCTTGTTGCTGCATGCTCGTGCTCCCTCCTGCTTGCTCCTGCTGCTTGGGGCTGAGAGGGGACAGGGGTGGGGAGCAGGCCATATTTATATAGTATATATGAATTGCTACTTTGAGGATTTCACTTGTAGCAGCATTTTTCTGGAACTGACCCCCTGCAATATTTGAGGAAATACTGTACTAGGTTTTTCCTTCAGTATATCAGCCTGTATACTACAGCCACCTAGAGCCTTCTAGACAAAAGAGAAAATAGGTGTCTTCAAAGTCCAGGAATGGAGTACAGTCTGACTAAGTTAAGGAGCTGAGTGAAAAATAACACTATAAACACTATGGATAGCATGGCAGCAAAGATCAGAGTAGACTCATCCCTGAGTTTGACTCTTGTATTTGAGTAAGGCCGGTTGACTATAATTCATATTATTCTACTGAAGTATCAGAAGCAGCCTTGACTTCTAAATGTCAGTGATGTTCATGTAATTTTTCTAATTCATATTTGTAGGTATTTTGGATCTGTGTACATTTCAATCTCTGTTGAGATGTCAATAAAGACAATCAGAAACTAGAAATGCCCATAGAAAGAGAAAATTTCTGTTTTAAAAGCAGTATCAGCACTTTTAGGAGGAGTTTTTGACTCCTGTTGCTGAGCTTCATGCTTAGGAGAAGCTATCAAAAACCAACGATAAGAGAAATGTAACGTGAAATGCAAATGTTTTGTTTTGTAAATCCATGAAAGATTCAGTCTGACGTGTTTTATTTAAATTCATGTAGATTAGATGTTTTCTTTTTTCCTCCTAATTTCCTTTGAAGAAACAGTAATTTCTTCATTAAGATAAAAAACTTCTAGTATTAAAAGCCTTCAGTTGAAAGAAAAGAGAAAACATATAGTAAGAAGAAAGTTTTAAACCTTTTGAGATTTCAAGCACTCTTCAGTAAGATGAAAGTAGCATTTTTAAGTCTTAGGCTCACTTAGAAACATTTTGAGGTGTGCTGTTACCACATCTCATCAGCTTTTTGCACTCCAGAGCCATTTCAAATCTTATTGTGTTTGGCAATACACTTAAAAGATTACCACTTAATCTAGTTAAGTAAGTTTGACTTCAAGCAAGTGTCTATCTGTCCATCCAGCTGCTTACTGTTTTTTGTGTCTTTGGAAAAGAAAGGAAATGAAAATCATTGAGGAAAAAAAAGGGACAACAAAGTCTGATCTTATTCGTTTTTTCTCGCAGCTGTGAATTTTTCTAGACAGACTTCTTAGATGGATTATTGCCATTAATTCCAGTGGAAGCCAGGCTGTTTCCGGAATGGCTTATTTTCCATGGTTGACTTTATTTTAAATGACAAATGTTCCTGGCTTTGAAGAACCGAAGTGAAAGAAAGCTTTGCCCTCAAGTTCAAAGGTTGCTTAATGGAATGTAACATGCCACACTTTCAGTTACTGTGGGGATGAAGAGAAGAGGTAGAGAAATCCTTTAAGAAGGTGATGGTCAACTATAGGTATAGCATCTTAATGTGACAGAGTAGCTATCCCCGGTACAGCAGTCTTGTCTCTTGTGTTTCAAAATATAACTCTCTGTAGTCCTGATAGCGACTAAATTATCAGTTATTGTGGCCTGCATAAATCTGAAGTGCATGGTTAAGTACACAGATATTCTAGATGTGTATCCAGAAACTGGCTAGCTAGGGCTGAACTCCGGATTCTCCTGTTGCTCATGCAGTTCGCTAGACATCCTGCTAATTTCCCTTCACAGCACTGGACTTTCAGAGACAGAGCGCTAATGAAAGCCAGAAAATAAATAGGAGAATAGAGAGAGTGGCAAAATGTACTAGAGAATGGAATTAAGGTTTTGTGAATTGCCTTAACACCATAATTTCTTAAATTTTCATCTAGCATTCTTCTATAGAGTTATTAATTTCCTGGGATTTTGCAGTGAAAAAATAAGTAATACTTGAAAAGAAGACATTTATCAGTATGGTAGGAATAGAAACAGCCACTAAAAATTCTACTGGTTAGCTTTGAAGACACAGCACTAGCACAGCTTCTGCTGCTAATAGAAAGGTGTATTCAAAGTCTGCAAAATGCGATGCCTCCAAAGATGCTTAGAGATTCTCTTGCAGGCACTCAATTTTAGCATTCATACTTCTTAAGGCAGAATAGTGGGAAGGAATTTCAAATACTTTTTTTTAAATTTAGAAACTGTGGCATGGGCCTAGGGTGCTTAAAATCTTTCTACCCTTCAATGGGTTTCACCAGAACACCAATTGAGGTAATAGAACCTAATGTTCTTATGTTCAGTTTTCACATTTTGAGATACTAGACTTACTAAAAATCCTCAACAAAAGAGTTACAAAGATTCTTAGTAACCTCAAAAAGTGCAGTTTAACTCTCTTGTTAACCTAAAGCAGTGATGGGTTAGAAGTTTTCTATTTGCTTACTTTTAAAATTGGGAGATCTTAAATTGCTTAACATAGGACAGCAGTATTTCAAAGTTGGGGAAACCGGCAAGGTGGCTGCAAACTCATCCAGTAAGCCCAAAAGTGGGAATAGAATTCAGGTTTATTAGATCCCTTCTCACAGGTCTGTCCACTAGATACTGCTACTAGTTCATATTGAGAAAATACATAAGGCACATTAGCTCCGTATTAAAATTACAGTTTCTGCAGGCCTTGGAAGTATGACAATGCAAGAAATGGAAAAGAACACTTAGAACAGAAATTGTTATGCTATTGCTGCTCATTCTTTCTCTCTGCACAAAGGTATTTATTGAAATAATTAAATATAATTAAGTTGTTATACTGTTATTTTAAACACTAAGATTTCATTTGCATTGATAGCTACCTGCAGGTATGTACATGGTGTGATCCCTGCAAAATGTACTAACTGTGCTTGGCTTAGGCAGCAATGAGAGCAAAATATGGCCTGAGGGAAAGACAGTGAATTTCAAAACATTTTATTTTAAGCAGAATTGACCTGATTTCAGCTGGGAGAGAGTTAATTTTCTTTTCAGTACTAGTCCAGTGCTGGGTTTTGGATTTAGTGTGAGCCTGATACAACACACTGATGATTTAATTGTTGCTGAGCAATAGCTTCCCTGAGTCAAGGTCTTTTCAGTTTCCCATGCTCGGCCAGTGAAGAGATGCACAAGAAACTGGGAGGGAGCACAGCCAGGACAGCTGACCTAAACCTGCTAAAGGGATAATCCACACCACAGAGCATTCTGCTCTGTACATAAACTAGTCGACTTGGCCAGGAACTGCCAATTGCTGCCTGAGTATGAGCTAGGTATGGTCAGTGAGTGGCAAGCAACTGTATGGTGCATCACTTGTGGTTCTTGGGTTTAATTTCTCTCGTTTAACAAGACTAAGTGCCGGGTTCTTCACTTTGGCCACAACAACCCCATGCACCGCTATCGGCTGGGGGAGGAGTGGCTCGGGGCTTGGGGAGGGGGGGGGGGNGGCCCCTTCCGGCTCGGAGTGGCCTGCTAGACTGTGAGGCATCTAGGTTGGTATTATGCTCTGGGATGTGCTCTCGGTCTCTGTACGGGTGTTAGATGGTGAGTTGGACTAGATGATCCTTGTGGGTCCCTTCCAACTCATAATATTCTGTGATTCTGTGTGATTACTTCCAATACCTGTGATAAGAATCTGTGATAATGTTCAACTTGGTACCTTTTCTGTCATAAACCCCCACTCAGCGGTGGAGAAAATGGAAGAAACAGGAGGCTACTGAAAATAGAGCAATGACATGAAAACGAAAACTTGCAATAGCAAAGCAATGACCCTAAAATACTTTATCTCATATATATGCTAAACATTTGGATTGCACTTTGAGTTAAATTCTTGGAGGCCTCTATTCAACTGTAAAAATAAGCTCCGCAAATGCAGTCAAGGTAGGCCATTTTAATAAGCATGGAAATGAGACTATTTCAGTGGGTAGATAAATATTGTAAATATTTATGCTTGTAAGAAAATGATAAAACCCCACAAAACCAACTACATAGACATTTCATGCATACGCATTTTCATCTATGATCTATAGTGGATGTTAATAGCAAGAATGTATACAATCTTAATTGTTACTGCTATCCTTTTTCCAGATCTCAAATAATAAAGGACATTTGAATCATCTGCTGTTCATATCACATTTGTATGAGAGCACTGCAGGTTAAAATTGCTACCTTCCTATAAACATATTTCATTGACAATACTGAAAATAGTGACTTAAGCATATTCTTAACAAATGTTCCTCTGATGCTTTCTAAGAGGAACTCACAATCCTACCTTTTGCCCCTACACAGAACTTGAGAAAACAGCCATCATGTAGCTCCTCAGTTACACTAGCTGAAACTTCATAGACCTCAATGAGCTGGGTTTGCCCTGTTCTACACCCTATTGCACAACAATGAAGCCAAAGAGGTGTCAGTCAAGGAACTTTTGCTATAAGAGTTGCAGGAAGTTTTTTTTTTTACCCTGAGAGCTGGATTTGGCTGAAGAGATGAGAGTTTTTAAGACAACTTGCTCACTTAAAATAACATATTCTGCTAACTTAAGTTCTTATACAAAAAGTCAGATGGGGTTTGGCATTAAGTTCAGACAGTCTGTGTTGTACTGTAGAGCACATCCTGTTCTCTGCACTAAGATATTTGACATGTCTGGACTCATATCTCAAAACCTACTGTATTAATGTCATAGGAATGTAGGATACTTTCTTACTTTTTGTAGGAGATGGAAATGAGAGAAAATAATTGAACTTTTCTGGTATATACTATGTGTGACTGAAGTCTGGAAAATAGCTGGATAAGTACTGTAGCTATAAAAAATGAAATTAAATTATCTGATATTTTTTATTATTAAACAACATATCCATCCATTTTCACTATCATGATGCTAAACTTCATCTCTAGGAGAAAGCTAAGACATTAGAAAAAACACAGGAAGAATGATATGGAGAAAAACTTAAAGAAGAAATATGTGAAAACTCAGTCAGACAGCACTAAAATAATAGAAAAGAAGAGGGAAAACAGAAATTTAAAAGAACTCAAAATTACACTAATACTGTTTCAGTATGTGATACTCACAGGAAAGATTAAAAGAACAGATGGCAAGAAGAATGCATGCAAGAGCCATTCAATAGACACTTATTTTTGCCTCTAGAGACTATTGATAATTTTTTCCTTATCCTCTACCACTGAGAAGGGGAGGGATAGGCGTAATCATCTTCTCGATCACTTATGCAGAGTTATCAATACTAGAGACAGGCCTACACTGTCTGGTTAAGATCATGATCTGGTTTTCAAGTGTTCAAATGTTAAACTATGTTTGGGAGTGTGATTTTTCTCTTCAGTAGTGTATGATCTATGAATATTAGAAATATATGGGTGAAGCGTGAAACAAATCTGGGTTTGGACTCTGAATGTAGTGTTTGGAGAGTAAATATGTGGTGTACATTTGTAGTTTGGGGTAAACTCCTCTATTCAAGACAGATATATATGGAGATACAACATCTAACAATATAAAATGGTTTACATATAATAAACTGTGTAAATACATATCCTGATTATTTTTTAAAATCAGAGACATGTAGGTGCAACATGAAAAAGGGACAGAAGAATCAGCGTGTAACAGCTGTCCCTCTCAAGAATGGATCATGCAAATCATAAATACTTTCCTAGGCATCTAATGCACTGGTCAACACATGGCAACATGAAGTGATGGGGGACATCTGGTCTGAAATGTTTGGGTTGTAACAAGTTGAATTAATGTAGGCTGCAAAAAAAAAATATTACTTACAGATATAGCCTGCCTCCTCCTCCTCGCCCTCCTTCTCTGAAAAAACTCAAAGAAAACAAAACAACACCTTTTGTGCTGAGATGAATCTACTGCAATGAAAATATGCACTGGTCTTTCCAATCTGTAAACATACGATAGAAATTGCTCAGTTATCTAGAACCAGCTGACTCACAGCAATGGTGAAATAAAAGCAAGATGGCAGTGAAAGGTAATGCAGGCATCTGTTAGAGATATTTCAGCTGCTTACACCACTACTGATTGATTCTTTGTGAAGGGTTGATTGCTCCCTTTTCCAATGTCTTAGGAAGATGTTACCCTCTGTTTTAAAGGCCTGTACTTTTGTTAGCCAACATTAAAAAAATATAGATGAGACATGCTAGGAGGGAGACAACTTGCTGTATCTGGAAAACATTTCTCTCTTGGAGCAACTGAGAATAGATGATTGACACACAAGGACTAAAATAGTATTTTCAGGATATCAGTTAAGTTCAAAGCACAGAGTGAAGCACATTTTATCATTTACCTGTCCTGCACTCTCCTGATGGAGCTATGCTTCTAGGTCCTAATTTCAGATAGAACTAGCATCTTTGATCTGTATCTGCCAAAAAGAGAGTAATGGAGAGGTGAAGTGCCTTAGTTCCTGTGAAGACCACGAGAGGTCACTCCAGCTATCTAGACCATGATTTCTCACAGCGTTTTACGGATTTTGCTAGAAAGGACTGCTTGTTCCTCTTTGAGCTTGGGAAAATTACCTTTTCCAAACAAACAAATGGTTTCCATCACCTGAATGCATTTAAAAGGTTATTTACAATTGATTCATAAAATAAAGAAGCTTAAGGAAGGGTTTGCATGTTTTAAATATTTTACTGATCCAAACCCACACATGAGCTACTGTACAAATATGAAATATGTACTTGAATTTGTACTCCTACACATACAGAAATATAAAGGCAGCATCATGTCTTCAGACTTCGAGAAGTGAAGATCTTCCTTCTTCTCTTTCTCCCCACTTGCCTTTACTGCTTTGCCACCTTTGATACAGGTTTGAGAAGAAAGAGGCTGGTGAGTGCAGTGCTTTTCTGTTCCCTTCATGGTTCCAATGAGCATAAGAGTTGGTGGCTGTATGAGCAGGCTCTAGTGATTTGTGACAACTAGAAGTTTTTCCCACAGGAAGTCAACAGACAATGTTTCAAGTTTTATATCTTTGAGGTGCCTGAACACTACAAAACTAACAAATCCTTATAAGACTCACTCCTCTAAAAGCAAACAAGCAAGCAAATAAATTACATTCTAAACAAATCCCAAAGCTATGGTACTGTTCAAGTCATATCCAGGGATGCCAAGGGCTCAATTTTTTTCTTAACTTCATTTTGTTGAAGCATCACTTTGATCGCTTCCCAGTTATACTGTGAATCTGCTGCACTGAAAAGATAGCAAAGTTAAAGTCCTGAGCTCCTGGGCCTCTGTTTGTTCTGAGAAGCCTACTGTACACACAGACAGTGCACCACACAGCTTACTTAGAAAAACTCTAACTCCATCCTACTTCCAGTTAGCCTTTCAGACCTATAGCTTTCCTTGATACTGTCATCACATCTACCTGACATGATGGTAAGCTTTGCAATGCAATGAATTGATTAGACTCGAATCCCTGGTTGGCAAATAGTATGGTAGCATAACAACATAGCTTCACAGAGCTTCCAGCCAAGAGGCAAAACAATGACTCCTTGTTACCTCCCCATGATTTTTCTAATTTCTGATAGAATAGACCATGAGATCTGTTTGATAATACACACAAGCCTGATAGAAAGATTTCACATTAAGAATTCATTACAGTTAGAAAGATTTCACATGAAGAATTCATTACAGTTTCAGGTAAGCTACGGAAAAAGAGAAATCTTGGTTTAGGTCTCTGTGAATCATTACAATTCTTCAATTAGCATGATGTACCTGATAATCATACCATACCAGCTGCTCACCTACATCTCTGCAACAAAGTTTGATATTAATTTGAATTTTTTCAAAGCAAAATGAAGTAAAATACTTATTTTTTGACAGAATATGCCTCTGAAAAAGCACAGTGCAAAGAATGAGCAAATTTGCACCTTAGCCCTAAGACTCAAAAATGGATTCCTAGCTTATGAAAACCCAGAACATGAGTTGTCTTTCAGGTTTCTTTCTATGTATTATACTTTGTGGTTTGGAAGAAAAATAGCTTAATTCTAACTACAATCATGCAGAGTAATCCATGAATAAACACCTCATAGAAGGGCAGCTTTATGATGCTTTTTGTGGAGGTAAGATTCCTTTCACTCTCCAGTGTTAGCACACACCGGCAAATAATGCACAATCCTGTGCTATTGGTGAGCAAAACACAATATAAAAAACTGCTGACATGTTATTTGATAGAAATGCTTTATTTAATAATCCAGTATTTGCCATTGTATGATTGTACAATGGCAACCAGATTCTGATAATGGAGTTTGGATTTTTTTTTTGAAATTGATAAGTAGAACTTTAAAGTGATACTTCTAAGTACATTTTTCTTTGCAATTAGCTCTAATGCTTGAAGAACGTTCAGTACTGTAAAATGAAACGAATCAATGTGGACTAAAACTCTGTATATCATATGAACTCTATATATCAAAAAGACAGACGATGAATAACTCTGATATAGTGCATATGGCAGAAATGGCAACCACTCAACCCTCCAGCACTGGGTGAACCTCAGACTATTTGAAAGTTTTGTTTTGATCACCTTCCAGAAAGTGAAATTATTATCTCAACTCAGCCCAACCTCTTGGAGCCTATAAATCAAGTATGTTATGAACAGGTTTTCTTGTAACACTTTTGACACTTCCTGGTTTCAGACAAGTTAAAAATGCCATGAGAAGAGTCTTAGAACCAACACGTTCTAATTTTTATTTTATTGGAAATTATTGATTTACCAATGCACTAGAGCTAACCATATTCTTCTCATGATGTGAAGAGATGCAAGGAATGCAAACAAGCTTTCACTGCTGAGATTTCATTTGGTTTGTGGGATTAAAGTCCTGTGCAGTTTAAAATTTTTTAATTTCAGCAAAGCTTACAATTCTGTACTGTATTATAGAAACTTTCAAAAAAGACAAGAGAAGTTGTCAGTCCTATCTAGATTTGTGGCAAAAATTGTCCATATTTTTTGCTCATAAGCAGTTAAGTTTTGTCTTAATTCTTGTCTAAAACCTTCTGTGCTGGACTGTAATCCTGAGAGTCATAAATACAACTTTCTCTTGAGGGGAAGAAGAGGGGGCAGACACTGATCTCTTCTCTGTGATGACCAGTGTCAGAACTCAAGGGAATGGCCTGAAGTTGTGTCAGGGGAGAGTTAGTTAAGTTGGATATTAGAAAGAGGTTCTTCACTCAGAGGGTGGTTGGGTACTGGAACAGGCTCCCCAGGGAAGTGGTGACAGCACCAAGACTGACAAAGTTCAAGCAGCTTTTAGATGATACTCTCAGGCACATGATGTCACTCTTGGAGATGGTCCTGTGCAGGGCCAGGAGTGGGACTTGATGATCGTTGCGGGTCCCTTCCAACTCAGCATATTCTGTGATTCTTTGATAACTGTCAGACTTGTTACTTCTTCCTCCCCACCTTCCTCATCCTGTTTCCCAGGAAGTACTATAGTTTGTCACTGTCAAACTAAAATGGCTAATTTTTACCTTATTTCTTCCATCACTTTCATAGTCTGCTCACTCACATGCTATATTCTTCTCCAGAGAAAAAGGAACCACTATTCCCTTTCCACTTGTGCCTAGGATCTGAAAAGCTTGTGTGAGTGCAACGGAAGTGTCATGTCAGCTTAGTTACAAGAAGCTACATCTTTCTCTTTGGGTTTTTAACTTCTTTTCCAAACACTGACCAGATAAAGTCCTTACTAACCAATGGATGTATGGCTGAGTATTGACAAGGATAAGGTGTTTCATAGAGACAGGATAACCCTTTTTTTTGAAAAAGTACCAACGTAGTGTGGGTGTTATGAGCAAATATGACTTGCAGCTGCTAATAGCATCTTCAAAAATACTGCTAGACTGAATGCATAAGAAAATCTGTAAGAGTTTTACTTTCAACAAGCCTAAAGAATGACTGCAGGAATTTATTCTCCTACAGCAGTGGATCTGCCTCTCTTGTGAATGCTCTTCAAAGCCAATGATCAGCCATATTCTGTATTTCAGAAGATTTATAAATAGCCTTGGAAAAATCTTGTGCTAATTTTGCTATTTCCTTAGAATGTCAACTTTGCAGCTCACATCTTAACTGAATGGTAAAAGTTGAGCTTCTCAAGGCGTGCACAGCTGTAATCCAGCCTGTGGTTTCTACCAATCAAAGGTCAGCACATTAATCTATTTGGGATAATTCATAGAACCCCTTTGGAGAAAAGAAAAACATTAACATAAAAATAAGCCATGTTTCCTGAAAATGAATCAGAACACTTTATGATATAAAACAGTTTCTCAATGATGACCTAAAGCAATTAGTTAGGTATGTTCAGGCTCAGACTTACTCTACTCCATTTCACTCTAGGTATTGCAGGTCTTTTGTTAAAAGATCTTTTTTGGAATAAGCAGTTTTGCCCTGATTCTGAAGTCGATTGATTAAAAAGGAGTAAAAAAACATCTAAAGAATTGTTTCTGAACAGCTGTGATTTGAAACTCACCAAACAATCTCTCACAGAATTAAAAATGTTTTATAACAATAAAAATCTATGTAAATATTTTGCTGTCATTTGAAAATGACTGAAATTAGTTTGCAGGGAGTGTAAGAAGTTTTTAAAAAATGCTTTTCAAAGTAGGTGCTAGTAAAGCATTACAGAACCTCACAGAACACCACATCAAATGTCTAGAAGTTGAAGCTGACATAATTTATATCATTTACATCAGAGAGATCATTTTTGGACAGTATTTTCACTGCGCCCCACTTCTACACTGAGGTTTGATTAGTTGGTTTTGTTCTAAATAGTGCCTCTTGCTACCTTTGAGTAACAGAGAGAAGTAACTGTTTTAATGCACAGTGGCAAAATTTCCAGTTTACAAAACAAGAATGTAAACTAATAATCTACATGATTCTCTGAGAGTGAGGCGGATGGTGACATTTTGCTCATGGCAGTTCTCGGCTAATGTATGTGCATTTCACATACTAACAGAGTCATGGAACTGATTTAGATGAGAAGATCATTGTTAATCTTGGGATTACTGCCAAATTAATTCAGCTATTGCTCATAACATTAATTCCATCTATGTAAAAAGCAGAATTGAGAGAAAGAACAAAACGATGAAGCATGTGCATGTGCTTGCATGTGCATATTTGTGTCTGCTCATGTGCATTAAGGGGACTTTTTAACCTGTCCGGGTTTGTTTTCTCAGATGGTGAAAGACATGGGATAGCTGTCACACTTATCCTATCCCCTCCCAAAAGATTATAAATGGCCCAACTGACACATACCTCTCTCTCCTTCTTCCCACAAATTCTCTAAAAACTCCAAAATCCAAATCTGGGTGAGACACAAGACCTGGATTGACACAGGAACAACTGAACAGGCACATGGCAGGAAGCCTAAAATACTTTGGAGGTTTTGTGGGTGAATATTCCCTTCTGACTTAAGAGTTACAGCAAAACAAAAAAAAGTAATTCTGTTTTTAAGCCATGAACCATTTTGATTCTGTTGATGGGAATAAGCCCATTGCAAAGAGCTGATGACTTAGAGAAAATATTTTTCATAAAAATAAATAAAAGAAGCATGATTATCACGTTTCCAAATCTAAGAACTAAGGTAGTGTGGAACTGTCCAATTCCCAAGGAACATCAAGTTGTATGCAGGACCATACAAGAATACGCATCTATCCCACAAACGAACTGCAACAGTCTTTCAGGGACTTGATTAGCTTGGATTCATTGTCTCCACGGTTGTGCTGTGTCTTTACTGCTATGGAGGAGGACTGCTGAGAAAGCATATTCCAGAAAAGATGCCTTCTGCTTTGCAGTACCTTCCACATGGGATCCACTCAGTCAATGAGAATTTTGCATGGCACAGCATCATTAAATATCTGAGGATTAATTCAGTTGTCTCACTCTGAACTCAGTACAACTATCAGGAGAAATGAATAGTGAAGATGACAGAATGATCTTTTCCGAATCCCTGTGCTGTCATGCAATATGGATAAATAATGAGAAATAAGTTCTTGGCAAATGCTAAGGTTGGCTCCTGAGAGCTTCGACATAATGGTAATATGATATTCAGAGAGTGCAGTGCTCAGACAATTAGATGAATAGCCTGTTTTTGCTTGTCCTTGTCCAATAAATTTGAGAACAAATGACAATAAAGGAACCAAATTATTTCTGCAAACTAGGTATTGGAACCTGGCAGATGACTGAGAGTTATTAAATGATCCTGCATAGATATGGTAGTTTGCAAGGGGAAGCTGTTTGATTGCAATGCAGTGTTAAACAAGGTAAGAAATGCCTCATGAAGCCACAGAGTTACTCCAAAACCTTGTTTTCCTGCCTCTTCTCTGCTGAAAAGCTCAGCTGCTTATGAGCCCTAAATCAGACTTGCCAAAACGCAGAAACCTGTTGGTCTTTTCTGCCCAGCACTATATGCTATATAGAGTTCCAGTTCTGCTACCCTAAAGGTAGCACACAAATAAGCTTTAACTAATAATGTTTGATCAATACACTTATATAAGCGTGATCTCCCTGAACTGCCAGATGCCCTAAGGCCACAAAGGGCAAGACAATATGAAAACCCAAAATTGACTTGTGCTAATTCCATATTAATTAAGCTTCTCTTGACCTGTCTTGTGTATTCTTAAGGAGATAATGGAAGATCTTTGCATGCAAAGCAGAAAACATGCCTTTTTGGGATAATTTCAATAATCTTACTATATCAGGAAAATTCATGCCCTGAATTCATGCCCTTAATCAAGTTGCAGCATGTTAGGGCAATCTAGAGAGGGTGAATGAAGGTAGTATTCATTTCTGCATGAAAGCCAATAATATAGCTTAGCAGAAGGCAAAGCGTACAAATTTGATTGTGCTCCAGTACAAACCTTTTTTTCTCACCCTGTACAGAATATATGAACCTATTTCTTTACCTTCTATCATAATTTTTTAGGCTTGAAATATTTTTCACAGTTATTCATACATATACTGGGGTAATAAATGTAAACTGGGAATCCAGCTGTCAATAGGCCAATATCTTAAAGATTTGTTTACAGCTGAGGTAAACACTTCAGCAATTACAAGGCTGTCAGCTGGTATGTTACCCAAACACCATCAACTCATGCCTCCATCTGAGGTAAGGCCGTGGCCACTTACATTGATTGATTTGGGTCATTAGCTCCAAATCAAAGTCAGTTTCAGTTCATCCATCTTTCTAGAACCTCAGCAAAAATGTTATTTGAAAATAAACACCGGCTCTTTGTCTCTTTTGTCAAAAGAGCAGCAGGGAGCTGATCTAAATGTCACTAACTACATTTCCATTTCTGCTGCTGAATTTATGTATTTTATCTACTTACAGTCCTGAGGAGCAGGTCTGGAGAAGGAGAGATTACAGAATCACAGAATCACAG
>WEKX01003499.1:20330-31744 GCA_013390025.1 Pitta sordida
TATATATATTATTTTTCCCCCCTCCTGAATAAAAATCTTACCTTTCATTTTTTCTTCTCTGTTAAAATCAGATATTTTCTCAGTCAAGAGTGCTCATTCTGCTTTTACAACCTTTTCTTCAGTTAAGACTGTTTTTGTTATCTCCTCTTGTTTCAAAAAAATTGAATTCTATGGCTATAAATACAGTTGAACTAAGCGTTGCATATTTAGGAAAAATGATGGATTTAGTGATTTCCTTCTGTATTCCACTCCAATGCTGCTATTTTGGCAAGGGTTAGGGGTTATAAAAATAGATAAAGGGATAGAGACAGGAATCATATCCTTACACCCTCATGACCAAGCACAGTCATCAGCTGATCATCTTTCTGCAGTGTCCTGCTAAGATTAAAGGAAGGTAAGTCTCAGAAGGTAGGGTCTTGCCTTACAGTTGCCACTGGTGTATCTGATAAAGTGATGGGTGTTGCAGATTATGGAGGTGCATTTATGTGAACTCTGATTCCTAGTGAAGCAGACATGCTCAGTGAGTGTTCATTATATGTGAAGACAGCATCCTGCTATGGCTTGTCACCTTATTTAACTAGCTTGATTCTTCTTCTCTGCTACTGACACAGGTGAGCTGAAACAAAATAAAAATCTGTTTCAGCTTTTGGTCTTTAGCTTCCAGAACGAACAGGTTTCCAAAGTCTGTATGCTTCACTGAAAATAATATTAGGCTAACTAGACAAAATCTGTGATAGGTTCTGCTGCATAGAGATGCAAATGTATTTATGTGATGCAGGAACGAATATGTGTGAACATTTCCTCATCCCCATTAAATAAATTTCTTGGATCTTAATACAAAAAGGCAGCTAAGCGCAGGGAAGAAACATTGGTTAGTTCTTTGAAATCAGAATGTGGAAAAAGAGATTAGTATATACAGTGTAAAGCAGCACTTGGAATTTAGGAAGTGTGTGTAATGTGTTTACCATGCACCATGTGGCCCTGTATAGGTTGAAGAGAGGAAATGTTGTATCCTATTGCTTTCCAAACAGGAAATGTCATCTTCATCACTTCAGATCCATTAGGGGAACTTTATCAGTTCTATCAGCAAAGCTTGTGAAAAGATTTCAGAGAAAAGAAGCTAATGAGCCAAATGGAGAATAAAATAACTAACTCTGTCTTTTCCAGGAAAATATGTATTTTTCCCCCAAAAGAAATGTGGTAGATCTACTAAAACTCATAAAAGCATTTGGTGTGGTATCACACTTAGTGTGAAGGACTGGAAATTAGTAGGCAGGTAAGCATGGAAGTAGAGAGATGATGTCCAAGTTTTGTGTTTAAAAAGGAAGTTTAGGTTTTGGAAGGGTTATTAACAATATTCTTCAAGATTTGGTCTGGATATGCTTTTGGTTTATATTTGAAATTAGAAGTAGGTGATGCTAATCAAACGTGTGGAGGACAAACTTGGTTAGCTTAATCAACAGAGGAGAAATAAACTGTACTACAAGATGAACTGATGACCTGGAGGAATGAGACAATAAAATAGGATTCAATTTTATGAAGTCATCAAGAGGCTGGAGACTAATAGGGATTTCTACCATCAGACCTCAGTAACTAGAAATTGTTATAAGCCAGTAGTGTGGTGAAACTGAGAGCTGAGCAAAGTCTAGAAACATCAATAGTATCAGAGCATGGTTGAGGTTGGAAGGGACCTCTGGAGGTTGCCTGGTCCAAGCCCCCCTGCTCAAGCCGTATCATCTGCAGCTGATTGCCCAGGAAAATGTCCAGAGGGCTGTTTAATATCTGGAGGGTTGGATATTCCAAAACATTAGTACAAATAGAGTACAAATGGGAAAGTATTAGTGCATCAAAATAATACCTTGTGTGGAAATTTACGTGTAATTCTTATCACCTCTGTAAAAGGAATCTGGAATTCTACTGAAGGGCTGAAATTATTAGGGAATGCCACACTGCCTTGCCAGAGAAAAACGAAGTGATTACATAGTTTGTTTAGCCTTGTAAAGAGACATGAGAGATTTGGGCCTACAGATCCTACTTACAGGATAAGATAAAGTAAGAGAAGGAAATTAAACTAATTACCAATATCAGCACCAGAATAAAAGGAAGTGGACTAGCCTGAATGGTCTGGAAAACAGATTCAGGAGTTCATTTTTATTTTAAGATTAAAATAATGTAATTGAAGAGAAGGTTTTATGACACAATTGACCTGCAGCCACAATCCTTGCTCTAGATACATAATTGATCTGTGTCCACTCCCATACCTTCTCAACCACTTCTCTGCTTGTCCATCTGTTCTTTTGGTGCATGCCATGCTTCATCTCTCTGGTGTAATAACGAATGTATACACCATTCCCTTTATTGTTCTTTCTTTAACTGGTATCTTTCCTCCGGGTTATGCCTATCTTCACAGCCAATTCCTGCTCCTAAACTAATCTGCAATTACTTCTGTGCTGCACTATGAACCTTGTACCTGAACCACCTTGAACAGCCAGGTCTGAATCTGCTGTCCTTCATCCTTTGGAATTGTTTTATAGTCCTGGAAGGTTTCTCTTCACCAGGCATTTTGTCTCTGATCTTGCTTACAGTTTATTTTTTCTTCTGCCTTTAGCCTATTAGTACAAACATTTTCTCGTTACTTAAGTATTCTTCCACATTGAAATCAAAGGTGTATTTTTTCCTGCTTTGTACTTTGGGCCAATTAAAGCCCCAAAACTGAGGACACAGGGAAACATCTGTTTTGAGTTCTGCTTGTGCTGTTGGAAAGCCCTAGGTGTGCCAAAACCATGTAACAGAATCTTTTGGAGATGGCATGGTTACAAAACAGCGCCTGGGTACACTATCTTTTCTGAATGTCTGAGGACACAAAGAATCAGCCATGGAAGTAATATCTGTGTTCTCAGCTTTGCTTTATTTGCTTTTCCTCCCAGTCCAGGCAAATACTGGTAGTGTTTTTCAGACAAATTATTAGAGGAGGGGAGGGATTCCAGCATTCCAGGAGGGGAGCCAGCTTCCAACTGAACTGAGCTTCTCCACTAAGTGGCTGGAGAGTGGTGAAATGGAGAGGGATTTAGGAGTAATGATTGACAGGAAACTCAATATGAGCCAGCAGTGTGCCCAGGTGGCTAAGAAGGCCAATGGCATCCTGGCCTGTATTANAACCCGTGAACCTGTGAACTCTGGCTCTCTTTTCCAAGATTTGAATACGTAGTTCAGTCCTTATATCCTGAGCCAGGTGAGAAGGCTAGTGACTGAGCAGTGTGCTGTAGTACATGTGAGGGACGGGCATAGAGATTTGCCTGCTTACATACTTCTGGCATCTACGATCTCTTGCTGTTTCGTAATCAGATGCCTTAGGCAATTGGCAGTGGTAACCAGAGTTGGATATTACTGATGAGCCAAGTAATTCTATGAAAATTGGAGTTGGGATATTTTGGCAGTCAGATTTGTTTTGAAAAATGGCAACAGTCTTGACTGCATTGCAATATTCAGTCAGGCTTAATGCACATAAATAGTTTCAAATTACTCTCCTGGCGATCATCAAGCTGGGAGTTAGGGCAGAGGTAAACTAGACTGTTGGCACTGTACCAAATGGCATCAGCCAAAACAAATGCATTCTTTGCCTAATCGTCATAATTTCTTATATCACAATCAGACTACCACAACTTATGTATGATGTTCAGTCTGTATCTTTGTTTTTTGGACTCTCTGTCCTAGATGTTTTTATTCCAGCCTTAGTGAGAGCATTCTGTACCCTGCTACTTTTCCCTGCTATGGTGTTAAGACTGCATGTTTAGGTAACTGTCTTAGCAAATATTTCTGTGAGCAGTGTGCTTTGACCCATGCTTCTTCAAGTCCTGTGCTGCCCACTTTCTAGCTGTAGCCTGAGATCTTTTAACCTAGTCTTGGGACAGGAAGAAAGTTGTGCCCAAATAGGGTACATTTACAATACTGTGTAAAAGTTTACTTGTTAAAGCTTGTGTATGCCTTTATGTATATGTCTGATCCTCCCTCTTCTCAGATTCCCAATTATCCCTCCTGTCCAAAGTTTTTAGAGACTTTACTATTATATTGACATCAGCTTGCTTTGTGTGTGTAAAATACATAGCTATGACCTGCTATGTTGTTATTCTGGCCCAAACAATAATAGCTAACTCAGTTTCTTCTTTTTTTTTTTTTTTACTTTGCTTTTTCACTATAGGGTTAAGGAAATCTATTCAATTTCTTTCTTTATTTTTTTTTCAGGTGAAGCAGAGAACATACTTGACACTCAGAGTACTTTGTTAGAATTGCCAAAAGGACCTCTTACTTTTGAAGATCTGGAGAAAATCAGGAGATCTCAGAAAAGTTCTTCATAGAAAAATAAGAACATAGTATGAAAGTAGCATGTCTGAAATGTGATTATAATACTGGATTTGGACATAAATTAATTATTAAAAAATGAGAAAATTATAAGCTTTTATAAAATCAAAATTTAATTTATGTTTTCAAAACAGTACTTTCTAGATCAATGTTTTTCATATTACATGTATCTCTTCAAAATATTCATTGTTGCTGTAGTATATTTTTCTGGTTTATAATGAAATACTGAATTTCCATTTTCTATTTAGAGTCTGAAAATAACTTTCATCTGTTTTAGAAATGTCTAGTACTGACCAAACCAAAAAAGATAAGTTAATTTGTAGTTACAAATTTTTATAAATGTGGTCTGAATTTTCTAATGGATTTCAAGATGCACAGTTCAGTTGAAGTCAGGAACAGTCAATTTGTTTGAAAAATAAGACACTTTTTATTTGCTGTTCTTTAGGAGGTAAACTCACCAGCTCTGCTTCAAACTCTGGAATAAACAGCTTTTATCAGAAGTAGGTTCAGAAGTAAACATGTCACTTGCTAACTGTGTGTTTTACTCTTAGGGGAAACTGTGTTAAAGTATGAGCAGAGATAGTTTCTCAAAAAGAGAAAACAAATTATGTAGCTATTTCCTGAATCTTTTTCATGCTTGTTTGACATTCTGAAACTCAGGATAATTTGTTTACATGAAATCAAGAGTTTTACTACTAAGATGAATATTAGCTTCAGCCATCAGCAAGCAAAATTACTAATGCATGTTTTTGTAATGAGTAGATCCAAAGGGCGTTACTAGTACTGAAAAATGGAGAGATTTTTTGCATGCCTTTACTTTAGCATAGTATATACTGAGGATAAAGTTTTAGTATATACTTTAATGTTTCAATGTCACACTCAGGACAAAAATGCATCTTTCTGTATTGCAGATCTTGTTTAAAAACAAATGATTTCGTGTTTTGGAAGGAAATTCTTCTAGCATTAGTCTCACTGTGGAATGAAAAACAAATCCTCAAAAAGTGTCCAATAATATATTGAGCTTAAGTTTGTATTCACAATTTGTTGACTTAAAAATTAAATTACAGCTATTAATTAATGCCTCAAATATGGTTTTGTAAACTACTTGGCTAAAGTAGAATATTGTTACATTAAGAATGGCTAATATATAATGAAACAAAAGCTTCTTAATGCAGAAAAAAGTAATAGCATAGTTTCTTTGTGTAAGTTTGATTTCTGACAAGGCATTCACTCTGATATTCAGTCACTTCTGTAACTCGTTCTGTCATCTGCATATTAACAACACATACAGTCTGTAATAGATTCCTATGTGATGTGTTTTAATGTGCAGTGAAATAAAATGGGTTATAATAGGTTATTTAGTTATTGTAGCTTGGTCCACACTTCAGCTGTTCAAGATCTAAGGCAGTGAAATTGTCTTGGAAGGTGTTCCTCAACTCAGCCTGTGGTGCTACATGTTCTGTGAGCTCACAAAATGCAGCTCAAGACCACACATTTTTGCCTGACTTGTAATATAATCCCTCACTACTTGCTGCTGCAATATGTACCACTCCTAGAATATAAGCACTCCACTTACTTGTTTTGCTTTGCATAACAAATCATCTGCTGTGTTTCCTCCAAATTCTGGAGTCCACCTTGCTTAAATTTTGTAGAAGTTATAGCAATCTTTTTTGTTTTGATCTTTGCCATTTATTGATACTCTCTCTTCCAAAAAAGTGAAACAATTAAACCAGCTTATTTTGGTATTTGTATGTCTCCATTTGTGACTTTTAACCATATAATCCTTATAATCCTCTGACAGACATTTTCCCAAGACAGCAATTTTAATAGCCCATACAACAGTTTTACTTACAAATCCTAGAAAATTAGGAAATACCCTAATCATATCGACTGTGAATTAGGAATCAATAGCTGCATGTTTGTGACAGATTGTTGGCTATGGTGTTGGATCAAAAGGCAGTGTTAAAGGAAGCAGGATTAGCAAAATAATGTCTCAGACAGCGGTTTTAGGAGATGATAAGGTAGCTATTTATTAATCCATCTTAGCTAAATTTGATTTTTTTTCTCCCAAAGTTTGAATTTAGATCAATAGTGTTAATCCATTGCAAGACTCCACACTAAAAAGTGACAGAAATGGGACAAGTTTAATTCAGTATTACACCGTAGGTATCAGTGAAAGTTACCAAATTTTTAAGGGAAAAATTACACTCTCTAGGCAGGCCAGACCCAAACACCGGTGTAAATGGGCTGCATACAAAGTGCCAAAGATCATCAAAAAGTCAAGGGTTAGTCACCTTTATTGCATTTGTTTTTTACTGTTAACTTTGCCTTTTTTCTTGATAAATTCATGCTTTTGTTCTGAAGATGCTCATTCTTCATTACAGAGCATTTATTCTATTGCAAGGGTGTTAATCAAAATTCTTGCATGTGCCATGCCCAGTCATATCCAACACATAATGACAACTACAGAGTGGCTTAATAGTATGGTTTCCTTCAGAGAACAATGAACACAAGCAGGAAAGCTTACCTGTGACAAGGTTTACTTCAGGGAAATAGATGTTTGCAGCACGAGGTGCCTGTAACCATCATACCTGTTAGAGAAGTAAATAAAGTTCCTAAAACATGCTGCGCCTTTCTGACATTTGTGCTTAACTGGCCTCTGATGTAAGACTTACTTTAATATATGTATCATACAAACTGTCTTTGGTTCCATGAGTCACTAGCAAAAAAAAAGGAGAATAATTGTGTGGGGAGCTTGTTCTGGCCTGGAGACACTCTTCTTGCCACCTTAAATGTGCTATTTTTCCTGATTATAATGTCTGATAGTCATGTATCCTGAATGAGTATCACTTGGAGCAGGACTATTCCAGAAAAGTGAGAAGTCAGTCATGATTAGGATGTCAAAGTTAAACTCTTTGTGTTCTAATTATGGATATACAGTCGGCCCTCTTGCACTTCACGCCCCCCATATTGTGGCTTCACATCTTAGCGGCATGATTTTTTAGCAACTAAGAAGGCCCCTTTTCACAACTGCACGCATGAATATTCAATTAGGCATCTATGAATATGCAAATCAATCTTCAGCCACTGCGTTTGCCCCATCCTGGCTGTGGCGGCTCCGACGCTTCCCCACCCCCCTGGCATGGCCGCCGCAGCAACCGATACACAGTAACAGAGTGCTGAAACAGTGCTGGGGATCATCTGAGGGTGTGGGGCAAATTTGCATATTAATGAGCTGCCATTCAACATGGAAGTAGGGCTTCGTGGAACCCAATTAAGACCACGGATCCATGATATAGGAGACCCGACTATCTTATTTACAGAACCCAAGAAAGCACACACCATCTGCAAGCCACAAGTGCCTTCCTGACATTACACTTCTCCTTTTTAATCTGGTTTTGATGGAATATGTGAGTACTGAGGACAAGCAAGCAAAATCACTCTGGGGGGTTGTTTGAGTTGAAAAAAGTTGAAAATTACAGCATTCTAACATACAGAGAAAGTGGATAGTTACTTCAGATTTGGTGTCTATTTAAATTATTAATTATCTTCTGCATATTTTGTTTTAAATTGAAGTCATTTTTCTAGCTGTGATGAACAAACATACAAGCCTAGCCTCTGACTTCACTTAATTTCATGGCAATGTAGTGAGAGATTGCCAGTTAGGCTTTTCTGTATAAAATCCTGTATGATTTGAAGTTATATAACTAACAAACATAGTAAGTTTCCTTATAACCTACTATTTAAACCCCAGTAGATGGAATTGCTAAAATATGGCTGGAGGAAAAATACTGAGCAATACACAGGCATACACCCTACTAATGAAACTGCATTAAGCACAGTAACATTAGGCAATGTCAAGCTATTGCCAGCTCATTCAGATATGATCCTTAATAAAACTCATTTACTCACTCCGTGTTGTTGCAGCCTTTAATCCTAGGAAGAAAGCATTCACCACCTATGTTTTTCAATAAAAATGATGAAGAATCACAGAATCACAGAATTAGTAAGGTTGGAAAAGACTATAGAGATCATCAAGTCCAACCTATCACCTGTTACCTAAACTAACCTGTTACTTAACCTGTTGTCATCCTGCTACCAACACCATCCTACCTATAACACACTACCCTAATATCTAGGTCATGCCACCAAGTACATCATCCAACCTTTTCTTAAACACCTCTAGAGACGGTGACTCCACCACCTCCTTGGGCAGCCCATTCCATGGAGAGATCATCCTCTCTGTGAAAAAGTTCCTCCTAATGTCCAGTCTAAATCTCCCCTGATGCAGTTTAAGACTGTGTCCTCTCGTTCTATCACTTGTAGCCAGAGAGAAGAGACTGACACCCAGCTGGCTGCAACCTCCCTTTCAGGTAGTTGTAGAGAGCGATAAGGTCTCCCCTCAGCCTCCTCTTCTCCAGACCGTGAGCTCCTCAAAGGTCTCTTTGACAGCTCGTACTCTATCACATACCGGCAAGCTCAATGGAAAGCATAGAAAGTATTTTCTTTCACATTCAGTAGCCTTGGTGAAAATGTAGGTGAGGTCAGGAAAACTGTTTTGAACTCTGTTTTCCAGTCTCTTGAGTGGTTATATTTAGCAGCTGCCGTTAGAGGTTTTATGCTTCAGACAGTTGCAAAAGTGGTGTTCTTACCAAAAAAACCTCTAAAGATGGCCATCATAATCTCTGCTTTTGCTTAGAGATGGTTAGATGAGGCCCTATAGTAACTGATGGCCCAGTTAACTTTGAAACTGAAGCATATGGAGAGTCAGTTTTCCAGCTAGACTGACAAATTAGCCCGCTCTCTGGGGACTTCTCTTGAAATTCCCTGGTAAAAACTCTGAGGAAGACATATGACATTTTTGTGCTTTTAAAGACTGGAAAAAATATTGAGCATAGGCATCAAAGTAGGGTATAAAACATACATATTAATTTACAAGGTAAGGGAGTAGGCAGGTCAGTCACTGCCCAACTCAAAAAGGCACTTTCCTTATTGCCTTGTCCTGGTAGTGCTTTTACACGACTGCAGCTTTCTAGTCACTGAAAATAATTCCCTTGTTTAGAAGACCACCTAGAGTCCATGAGTAAGTTGACCACACGTGATAGGTATTTTCAGAAAAAGTCCACAAGACCAACAAATTCAAGGTGCTACTCTCTCAAAATCCAAGGTGTGATTGTCCATGCACAACTTGTCTGTAACAGAGTAGGTAAGACTTTAGCTGAGAGGCAAACAGATCAATGTTTTGTTCTTCAGGAATTTCAGGTTAGCAGCCTCGACCTCCACGGGTTGCTTCCTAATAATGTCATGGATGATGGTGCCTATTGCTGAAGAGGTACCACTGTCTGAAATACTTGAGACTGGACCAAAGAGGAAGTTGAAGTATACACAAATGGACTGGTTTTGGCTGGGCTAGAGTTAATTTTCTTCACAGTGGCTGGTATGGGGATGTGGTTTGGATTTGTGCTGAACACAGGGTTGATAATATCGAGATGTTTGCGTTATTGCTGAGCGGGGCTTTCACAGAGCCAAGGCCTTTTCTGCTTTTTGTACTGCCACGCTGTTGAGGAGACTGGGGGTGGTTGGAAGGAGACACAGCTGTGACAGGTGAGCCAGCACAACCACAGGATACTCCATACTCTATGGCATAGTGCTCAGTACATAAAGTGAAGAGAAAGAAGGAGGAAGGGGAGAGATATTTGGAATTACGGCGTTTGTCTTCCCAAGTCACTGACACACATGATGGGGGCCCTGCCCTCCTGGAGATGGCTGAACACCTACCTGCCCATGGGAAGCAGTGAATGAGTATCTTGTTTTGCCTTGCTTGTCTGCGTGACTTTTGCTTTCCCTATTAAACTGTCTTTATCTCAACCCACGAGTTTTCTAGTTTTAACCTTTTTGATTCTTTCCGTGATCCTGTTTGTGGCAGAGTGAGAAAGTGGCTGTGTCAGGCTTGGTGGCTGGGTAGGGTTAAACCACGACAACTTTGCAGGTTGCTCACAATTTCAATTCTCTGCATCTTCATTCTAGATCTGGCTCAGTATAAAACATCAAGTCCTGCTTGAAGAGGTGACTGGAGACTATGTCTTTTCAACCAGCTCAGCTGAATCCTTCACTTTTATACATTCATGTGTAGATGTACATATTTTCTGTGTTCTCCTTCTAGGCTGAGTTTTGAGAGTCTTTCTTTATGTGCTGCTAGTACTCAAGGGATAGAAAAAGCATAGTCCTCATGCAAAAGGATCTATAGACAACAGCGTCAAAGCATTTCAAAAGAGATTAACTTCTATGGTTCTTCTCACTGTGACTTTTTATTAAAAAGGACAGCAGCCATTTCTTGTCCTATTGTGCTGGGAAAAAAACCCCAAATCCAGAAGCAAAGTTTGCTTTCACAGGGTGCATAGGTGCATCATGCACTATGCTTGGTGGTCACAAGAACACCACCCTTGCCAGCCCGCTGGGGCCTGCTGGTCAGAAACACAGCTGTGTAGCTCCACGTCCCCAGGATACACATATTGGAGCCAAGGAGCCTCTGACACATGGGTGCCTATGGCTGCCACTGAACTCAGGGTCCAGACCAACAAACCTGAGAGGAATCTAGGCTTGAAAATCCCGCCTGAAATATCCACAGCTGAAGTAGGTCTTTGGAAGTGCATTTATTTTACTTTACTTCCTTCATCAGCCAACATTTTCAGGATGTAGAAGTAGTTACGGAGAATCTTAACCTGCAAGGGAAAAAACAGCTGAGCTGAAATTTTTCACATTTTCAGAGCAATTTGAGAGGGTGTCCGGCAAGTGCAGCCTGACCACAAACAAGAAAAGCTGAGGCACAGACCCAGCGGAGGGGATACAGTGTGCCTCCGGATCGGTGCGATGCCGGGTGCCCGAGAAGAGAGGCCGAAGGTGAGATACGTCCTCAGGCGACAGCTATCAAGGGGCGGAAAGGCAGCGGAGCGCTGCCTGCGGGCTCCTCGACGGCGGCCCCAGTCACACTCGCCCTGCGGGACACCGCAGTGGCTGGACCGGGGGAGGGGAGGGGGCTCGGGGCTGGGGCCGGG
>WEKX01003501.1:0-11663 GCA_013390025.1 Pitta sordida
CTGCGGGACTATAAACACCATGGCGAGTGGGGGGCACTCTGTAAATCACTGAAGCAGATTCACAGGGGAAATTTGTCGTGATCCAGTGAGGTCGCAATGGAGATGTCGCAATGTGCCTAGGTATGACTGTAATTGCCTTACATTCTGATAATTTGTAATCTGAAATAACATGAGTTTTTTCCCAGCAGTAGTAAAAAAGGAGATTCTCATCATATTTTTGTTCACAGATAAGCTATTCAAGTGGCTTAGTGCAAAAATTAAAATATTATAAGTCCCATATTTTCAGAAATCCAGGTAAATGAACATTATAATTGCAGACACCTGTTTTGGCAAACATGGGAATAGAGAAATATGAAAGTGGTAAACACTACAGTTGTTCCTCTATTATTGCCCCCCGCCACCCTGTGAAGCCCTCACTCAGAAAAGGTAAGCAGCTAATTAATATGCAAATTAGCCTTGCCCACCGCAGCACCACCACTCAGCCCCAGCATGCTCCAGCACTGCGTCAGCACCACCCTCCTGTGTGTTGGTGTTCCCAGCACCTGCGGGCACCCTGTGCTGAGAAAAGCCCCTCTATTTCTGTGTGGCCAGGGACGCTGGCACTGGGCTGAGGCTGCCTGAGCCATCTGCTCCTCTCCTTCCACACCAGGGCTGTGGGCCCCACCCCACTGTGTGTCAGTGTTTGTGTCGGTGGTTCCCAGTGTCCCACGACAGGAAAAAACCCTTTCTCACTCAGCCAGGGACAACGGCGCTAGAAGCCACTCGTTCCACTGTCCCAGTGTCTCTCTGGGTGCGTAGACCTGGTCTTGCCATACTCGGGGTAGATGTGGTGTCTGGTTTTGGACACCATGTCTACCCTGAGAAATCCTCAGATACTATGTCTATCCTGAGAGCGTGTGAATTTTACGTAACTGTGTAAATCATCCCCAGGGGGCATGTGGGGGGACACATGCACCTCTAGGACCCCACAAGCGCATGTTTAAACACAGCTCGCACCGTGCTCAGCTCCCTTAGACCCCCCCACTGGCAGAACCAAGGGTGAGTGGCTGGCTGTGCCTGGCCAAGTCCTTGCAACAGTCCATCACCATGGGAACAGTACTGGCGCAGTCAGTAGCCAAGCAGGCGCTCTGAGGGTCCCACCTAAAATTCCCTGAGAATCCCCGAGGTGGTCGTGGCCATTACACAGATTTCAGCAGCAGTGGCAAAATGGGTTTAAACTGGGCAACCAGCACAAGCCTACACAGTGGCCACAGTTCCCAGCTCTAGTGAACACAGTGGAGTGGTGCCAACAGCAGAGGTAGATTGGGGCCAACACTGAGGTAGACACCTAATGCTCGGCTCAACAGCCAGTAGGCTGTTCAAGCCTAACTTTCTAGTATGAAGCCAGCGCTGTGCTTGCACACAGTCACCTCACCTTGTTTCACTTGCAAGTGGGGAGGCATGGGGACGAGCTGTGACAGTACCTAGGCAGCCTACCTACCACCGGTTTCCACGGAAAGAATGCAATGCCAGGGATGCCTCAGGACACAAGCCCAGCCAGCTTGCTGCCAGGAACAGGGGGCAAGCCCCACACTGCCGCCAGCAGGAACAGGGGACCTTGCTGTGAAAAGAAATACCTGCAGTATCCATCTCCCACCTCATCCCACCGCAGCCCCAGCCCCTGGGATGGGTGGTGCTGGCAGTGGTCAGTATACACAACACATAGTAGATCATGCAGCACTAGAATTTTGGTAGCTGATTTGGTTCTCAGCAGTGCAAGACTATCACTGTTGGCTCAAATCTAAGAGTGTAAGACCTGTCACAGGTGCTACTCAACCATTATTCTGCTCCAGCAGCATCTCTGACCCAGTGCTTCTCCAGANCCAAGAAGCCTCAACAAAAACAGCTTTGCTAGTGCTGGTGTGGGCGGGTAGGCACAGCCGTGTCCCAGTGCTCCATGCCACGAGTCAAGTGCGGCACAGGTGGGTGCAGCCGTGCCCCACTGCTCCAAACCACAAGTCTGGCACAGTGCAGGCTGTCAAAGCAGTGCACCGGCAGTCTGTGCAGCAGCACAGTGGGAGGGACTAATCTGCATATTCATTACTGTCTATATTTGCGTATTCACGACTGTCAGCACATGTGCGGTTGCAAATGCACTGCGAAACAGACTTGTGCCCTCATGGAGGAAACAACCTCCGAAGAAATGAACCTGCAAGAGAGTAACTGCGAAGTAGTGAGGGTTCACTGTACTATAAAGCCTTTCTCTAAGCACATTAGAGAAGAAAGAACAATTAGAGCATACCAGAGTGTTTCTCCTTGGATGTTCTTGATAATGCTTTTGAAACAAACTCCTGTTAACACTGCTTTTGTGATTTTGAATAGAGAACAGCCCCACAGTAAAGGGCCTGGGGGTCCTAATCAGTGGCAACAGGGAGGACCAACTCTGTCCTGGGGCACAACAAGCAAAGTATCATCTGCTGCTCAGAGGACAGAATCGTCCCGCTCTGCTCTTCACTGGTGCAGCCTCACCTTGAATATTGTGACAGGTTTGGGCACCACAATATGAACAAGATACAAATTTAGTAGATAGCATTCAAAGAAGAGCCACAAGGATGGCAAAGGATCTGGAGGGGAAGTCGTATGAGAAGCGGATGAGGTCACTTGGTTTGTTCAGCCTGGAGAAAAGGAGACTGAGGGGACACCTCATTAGGGTCTTCAACCTCTCCACAAAGGGAAGACAAGAGGCCAGCTGATCTCTTTACTTTCGTGATCAGTGACAGGACTCAAGAAAATAGCAGGAGCTGAGTCAGGGGAAGTTTAAGTTGGATATAACGAAAAAGTTTTTCACCCAGAGAATGGCTGAGCACTGGAACAGGCTCTACAGGGAAGTGGCCAGAGCACAAAGTTTGACAAAGGTCCAAGAAGCATGTTCACAATGCTCTCAGGCACACAGTGTGATGCTGTCCTGCATAGAGCCAGGAATTGGCTTCGATGATCCTTGTGTGTCCCTTTCCATCCAGGATATTCTGTGATTCTATGATAGTTTGGAGCATAAACTGCCAGGAGATGATAATACAGTAATCACTTGCTACTTCCCAGTTCACCATTCACAGGTTCAATACATTGAGGGTTTTTTTGCTGCGTCCTTACCATTTTTACTGTATTTACCGCACCTTCACAAATTTCACTTATCACGGCATCTTTCTGGAACCAACCTGCCGCGATGTTCAAGAGATTACTGTATTACGATTCCACAAAGGAGCCCAAGGTTATTTTACTGAATAGTCCTAAGACAAATTGAGCCATCTCTATGTATCACACCAAAGTAATTGTACTCTGCACATGATTAAGAAATCATAACACAGATCATATTTGTGTTCTGTAGCATTCTGAAAACAGATTCCATTTCTGAAGGAATTTAGCCCCAGTGTTTTACACTGAATTTCAAACACCTTATGCAGATATGGTACATTTTTGTCTATTACCCACCTTCCCTCCAAAAAAGAAATCTGTAAAAACAACTGTATCACCCCAAGGTTTTCAAGCATCCCATATACACATATCTCCATACAAAACCATTCATATTGTCACTCCATAATGCTGGGGGGCAAAAGGGATTTCATTAGAAATCATAATGGATACCGGATCATCATCAAGAAAAGCCAAAGAAGCATGGAAGTAAAAATCATATATGATACTAGGAGCTGAAAGATGTGCATGTATGTATTTCTTACATCAGTTTGAAAAATCATTCTGGCAGTGAATCAAAATTAACACCTAACCATCTCACACAAGTTAGAAACTTACAGTATCTCTATCTAATGCTACATTATCCAAAAATTTTCTTTAATTCAATGTTTTTTATGTTTTCTGAGGAAAAAAAGGGTTGTAGAATCAACACTATCCATCTGCCCCTTGTTCCTTCAAATTCTGAAAGCTCTACTTCCTGTGAAGTGTCAATGAAATTGGCTACAGCATTGGGAGTGAGATATATCATCAAAATCAGCAGCAAAAATTGACAGACCTACACTTAATGCCATCACCAAGATAAGGGAAGCTGTAATCACCGAATATTCGCAGAATATTCTGAGTTGGAAAGGACCCACAAGGTCATTGAGTCCAAATCTTAAATGCCTCCCTGGCGGGAATCAAACCCCCGGTCTCCCGCATGAGAGGCAGGGACACTCACCACTGTGCTAAAGTGAAGTTTTTAATCCACTCAAAGCATCAGATACCTTTTTAGTCTGTACATACAGATTGGCAGATAGAACTGTAGATCTGTAACATATTGAGCAAGAATTTCCTCATACAAGCACAGGAAGGATTGTTTGTTTCAATATGAACAGTAAAGCATATTTAAGGTATTCAGTCACTGAATATTGGCCACTTTTATCACAAACTACTTGAATGGGGTAATGAAAATCCATGACTTGGTCTTCATGATTTATTTTCCAAGATCTCATTTAGCCATAGAAGCTATACATTGATATCATGCAAACTTGCACATTACTTTAGGAAACAGGGAAAACAATTTTCCCATTTTAGAGTGTTAGGGGCTAAAGTTGCCTTGTCTAAAATTGACAAAGATAATTTATTACTGATTATTAACATATATCGAAATTCTGAGAAACTAACAAATTTAACAGAATCAAGTAACATCCACATCATCCATAACTATTAATAATTAATAATTAATATAATTAATATACAATTTTAGACAGTGTAAACAACATATATTTTATTATTCAAAGTGTAGAAGTTACAGTATTTCATCTGCATAGCCATTTATGTTCTGTATACATTTGCCTAATGTCCCTTCTAAAGGGCTTACAAAATGTATGGAATAAATGCTCCATGTGAAACCAAAGCTCTCTTTCAGGGTGCAACATGATAACCAGCACTCCTCTGGAGAAGAATACAGACATGCTGCACCAGCCAATGTTTTCAAGGCACTGCTTCCTCTGAATCCCCAGCTACAGCACTGAAGAAGGTATTACTAGCCTAACAATAAAATTGTGAGCTCTTAACAGTTTCTTCCTCTATTTTCCTTCAGTATTACAATCCTGCGCACACACACAAAGAAAAATGCATTGCTCCTTTTACATCTCTTTTGTAATTCAGAAGTAAAGACTTGTGGGCAATAATCATTGTATGGATTGATAGAGCGCCACTGAATTTGTGTTCCACTTTACACAAAAACACACTCAGATAAGCCAAGCTGGTTTGTTGTGTAGCCAAGACAGAACTCTGACCAGCAATGCATTAAGAGATACTTCACTATTCTCCTGAGACACTGTATATTACTTGGGATGCAGATCACAGTCAGGGAAAAATTCAAGATTTCTTAGTTAGCAAAACTCTAATTCTTTTCTTCTGGAGCTGGTAAATCTACACAAGTGGCAAGCCACAGCTTAGCAGAGTATGCAAGAGTTTCTTACACATAAGGAAGTAGAGTTGATTCGTTGCTGTTAATTCAGAAAAGAAAATATTATTTACTCTGTGATAATGTTTTAAGGTTCTTGAAAATAAACCACTTCTCATACTAAAGCACATGTACCTTGCCAACAGTCACAAGTACACATATCGGAGTGGCCACATTCCATGGAGAGCATAGGTACACATGAGGTCTTCATGCTACCTGCCAGACAAAATCCTACTTACATCAACTCGTTTCTGAGTTCACCGTTCATTCACAGGGCTATTTTATTACCTTAGAAAGGTAACAAATCAGTAATGAAAATATTAGAAGAAAAGTAATTTTTGCCAAAGCAAACCAATTTTTAAAATAAGTTTTAAATAAGTAATCAACCTCTCTTTTAATGACAGAACATACAGGAGAAAACTGGTTACAACACACATACCATCTTCATCAATTTTGCCTTTCACATCAAATATTGTTTCTACTGCAACAAAAAGCATAGATGGACCACCAATTCAACCAAGGCAGCCAGATCTCCAATTTTCTAAGTTTTCCATAAATATACAATAGCATAAAATAAATTTCTTTCTGAAAACATGGGCACATCATGAGTGCGATCAGTTTCTCTCACGAATTTCTCTTCAACAGGAACCAAGACATACATTCCAAAATGTTCTTCCTTTTTCTGAAAGTTGCTGAACTACTTGTCTAACTATCTCCTCAAGGAATGCCTAACATCAAACATAGATGAGTTACATAATTTTAAATCTTAGAATTTAAAGTACCACACATCTAACTATGTTTTCAGGGAACAAGTAAAGAACTCTGAGTTGAGGCATTTTCTGACAAATACCTCAGTGGAATATTTTAGCTTCTGTATATGGAAAAGGAAGCAAATTCTTAAAAAAATTCTCATGGCAAAACAGCAAAAATAACAGTTACATTCTGAATAATCCCTCCTAGATATTCAGAAACTTATTCTCAAATTAAGTCAGTAATAGACTAGCTGCATTCTAACCACAATTACTAAACTTTGGCATAGTGTTAATTCTTGTTTTATTTTGAAATCATTCTGAACAACGATGCAGCTAGTCTCCTTTATTTTGATGCTGCGTTTTCCCTTTTAGAAGCAATTAAACTCAACACTTCTAACAATGCAGTATTTCTCAATGAGATATTAATATAATGCATAATTTTTCTAAATGTGTTTTGGCTATTTTTTCCACTCCAAGATTCAACACTTTTCACTACCCATGGCCCTTCTGCTTCACGAGAGCATCCTCCTTCATTAGAGAGCTATAGTTAAGTGTTTCAATGTTCAAATTAATTCAGAAGGTAGTTCACCTTGCTGAAGTCTTGACTCCTCATGGACAGAAATTCCATTACAAACCAAAAAGCAAGGAATTCTGGAATAAAAGGAAATGTTCCCCTACTAGTACCTAGATGTAATCTCGTATTTGCTACATAAAGCACATATAACAAGCATGGCCAAAAACACATTTGTTCACAGTTACAGGCTTCTGGAAAAGCAGTATCATGCTAGGGAAGTTTGTTCAGGATATGCTTTTACTAGACATGAAATTAATACCACTAAGATCCAGCTCCACTTTAGTTGTTGGCTAGTTCTTTCACTTAACATAAGCCCACGGTTTTCCTCCCATGTTTACAGAAGGCAATTTCCTAACTCAACTTTGTTTCGTGCTACGAACTTTCATCCTATCTCAAAAAGACAACCTAACAACTAGGAGTCGTCATCAACTAACTGTATATTACTATGAAATTATTCCATGCATTGCAAAGTCAACCATAATTTCCAAATTTAACCAACCTAATACTATCTTCCACTCCACGACATAATTGCAGATATTCAACAATGATCAAGAGGTGAAACGTATTAATGAGAGAGTAGCAGTTAACCAATCTCCTGCTGATTATTCTATCTTTTACTTAAGTGACATTAAGTTGACTTGAGCACTTACCTAGTTTCCTAGTCTCCACAACACCATGAAATAAAATCCTTAATAAATACAATGATCTTACTGTAGTATTGCTTTACTAAAATCTGATAGAACTGGATATAGATATACGCACCACAAAATGGCATATTGTGAAAAACTAAAAAAGCAAGAACACTTTCTAGCATTACTGAGATGATAACCATTGATGCTAAAAATCATCTGTCCGTTTTGCCAGTGTACAGAAGAGGGAAACAAGCATGGCATCATATCAGTGAAGTCAGAATAACTTAAATCACCACATATGAGGACATGGGAGGGACTGCAGGAATACTAACAAGTAAGGAATGGTAAAAAGATATCAAAGTCTACATTCCTTGCTTCCACATTACAGAAGACCTCTGATTCCACACCAGTGTACAAGAAAGCTTGACTCAAAACCAGAGGTACAAATACTCAGCAGCATGTACCAAAGTCAGCTATAACAGTCAACCCACTTCAAGTTTCAGGTCAGTAAAACAGAGTCTGCTTTCAAACCTAGAAGTGTAAGGGATTAGAAATAGTAGTTCACTATCCAACACAAAAGTAGTCTGCTCTATGTTCTCAAACTGAAACATGCTTGCAGAAAAATTCTTGTTAGACACCTCTGCATTTTGGAATTAAAAAAAAATATCAAAGAGGACAAATGTTCATTCCTACCAGAGATCTGGATAAACTACATTTCCCACCCTCTTCTCTAATGCCTGTAAGTGACCAGTGTCATTCAACCCAGTTTGAGTCTCTTTGTTTTGAAAGTTAGAGCTACATATTATAAGCACTATGGGAGTACTTCAGCTTGAGGGATAAGAGAGCTATTCTTCTCACACGTCTGTTTCCATCCCCTGCTACATTACAATCACTTTGCAAGTACCATAGGCATGAATATATGTTGACTTACAGAGAGGAAAACAAAAATATTACTTCTAATTACAATTTAGAATTGTGCCCTGTTTAGCTGTCCTTTAACATACAGATACTGCTCAACAGAAAAAAAAAAAAAAAGAGAGAAAAAAAACAGCGGAGAGCAATATGCCTCTTCATCATTCAAATAATTCCACCATTTTAGGCCAAACTTCATCAGGAAGTTCAAAGAATTTTGGTATTTGCATTTTTGTTAACTGAAACTGCCACCGCAGCAATCAAGTTTTGTACAGTGATAGCAGCACTACAAAAAAGTTTCTACAAGGCTAAAAATTAAGTTTCTTTACAATATAGAGTATCACTATTAAAATTCAGGTCAGTGGAACAGTACCTTGTCCTCTACAGCATTTTCTTTCATCATCTTAAGTAATTATGGATGAGTACCAGATTCCCAAGGCTGAGGGTAACCGCCTCCTAAAAACACCAAGTAACAAGCTAACCTACTGTTACCCACCTAGGCTACAAAACGAGCATTCATTTTGAGGTTATCGACATCTCTCACCATGCCTTCAGATCCTGAATGCACACAGAAGTGTAGACAATAGTTATCCTACACTCATAATGGTATTCTCCATGCCCACTTTATCAGCACATACTCCTCATGCAAAGGAGAGTGTTGCAACTTATTAATATTTTCTCATTAAATGTTAATAACTATGCAATAATCAGTGTTTGAATTAATATGTTAACTGATTGGCAATGTGATGGTAACCAGGAGACAGTATTATGGCTAAATTTTCCTAGATACTCCCAAATGTCAGTTATTTTTCTAGTTTCTTCCTGCTCTCCAGGTCCCTTTTAACCTCTTTACCTCCCTTCTATTTCCACATCTATATACAGTTGACCCTCTTGCACTTCGCGTCCCCCATATTGCGGCTTCAGATCTTAGTGGCATGGTTTTTTAGCCATGTAGGAGACCCGTGGCTCGGGTGGCAGCGGGGGCGGCACAGGTGGCAGAATGGGCGGTGGGGGCAGCTCAGGCAGCAGCGGCCATGAGGGCGGCATGGGCAGCAGCACGGGTACCATTCAACGTGGAAGTCAGGCTACGCGGATCCCAATTAAGACTGCGGGTGCACAATATAGGAGACTCGACTGTATCTTTTAAGGAGTTGCAGAAGCTTTTCATTTAAGGCCTGAAAAGTCCACCACTGTATTCCTGAATATTTTTCCTTATTAATCACAGATTATAGTTTTGTTCATTTACCTTCTAAGCAAAGTCCAATCACAAGCTGAGAAGAATTTTATTTCCAAAAAGGCATCAAAAGTTCTAACAGTACAAATGATTACACTTTGATTTCTCCTGGTCATATAGCTTATCGCCAAACACCACTGCTCTCCTCCATTTCTCACGTGGCCAATTTTACTAGCACAAAAATTCATGGCCTCACTTTTGTAACACTTTCCACTTTTTGCACTTTTTTCTTTTTAAAAGATACTGGCACAATTCTGGATGACATTTTAAGATAACCATCAGTAACACCACACACTAACAACTCAAATATCACAGCAGACAAGAATAAGCTCTTATTCGGAGTCACTACTCATACACAGTCAGTAGTTTCAGTCCTAGGGATAAAGCATTACATTTAATTGAGCTTACTGACCTCAACTGCATTGGACCAATCAAAAATCTAAAAGAACAGCTCAGCTGGCAACACAGAGAAAGAAAGTAATTTTAACAGCCCTAGATTCTTCATTATCTAGAAGTAAAAACTGGTCCTAGTGAGCATTTTCACTGTTCAAGGAGAGTCTCTCATGTAGGATGAAGGCCTTTATAGGGAATGCCTGGGAAATAGAAGTACAGTACTACATGCAAAACAGGGATGTGTAGCTTAGCTCCTACACATATTTCACTACTACTGGTTTTGTACCATTGATAGTATACAGAAGGCAGTTATACCTACACTCATCTCTAATAAACTGTGCAACATCTCCTTTCAGTTCTAGGTTATATTCAAATACATTCTGAAAGCTGGAAGCTAATGAGCTGATGGGAAGAGACCTACTTCAGCACAAATTGGGTACATTTGGAAGGCACATCGGATATGCTCACAAGACCTTTTAATGTAGGTCATTCTTCCATGAGAGATGATTATTTTACCTACTTCTTCCATTTTTATTTAATTAATGACAGATTGACATTTTTATTTAATTAATTTTTATTTAATTAATGACAGATTGCAGCATTAGTTGTGTTCTCAATTATGAGAAATGGAAAGCTCTCTCTGGGAAGAGAGTTAACAATAGGCATCATCACATCTGTATTTTGTCCACATCCAAGAATGAGCCAGAACAGCATAAGAATTAATAAATAAATTAGGTTTTAATAAGAAAACTTAGGAAATGAGTAAAAATCTACAACTCCATCAAGCAACTGACTCTACAGTTCTGTTTTAAACCAAAGTATGCCAAGACTATTTTGAAAGAAATGAAAAAACCAAACAGAGATATATATCTACATTTGTGAAACAGAGTGCTCAGTAATCAGCTTTTTGCATCAGCTTGTCAACACGTTCACAGCTCCAGACCAGGTCTACGCTAGCCTTTTGCTGTGCACGAATACAGATTATTAGGCATGTCTACGAAGACGGATGTTCCTTTCCCTCTCTCAACTACTAAATTAGATTTATTTACTGAATTAAACCTGCAATTAAGTATCTGTTAAAAGGCAAATACAGACAAAGAAATACGAATGCAAATACATATCCGTGGGTAAAGAATTAATGAAATAAAATACACAAGGGAGAACAAATCTCTAGTCTTAAAAGCTAGAAGAAACAGAAGCACAGAAAACCTGATACTATTACCTGACTATTTTAGCATTTCATACAAATGAAAACTTACCATTTTAAAATGATTTCCAATTATTAGTCTTAGATGTTAAGCTCATGTTAAGTCAAACAAGAATACGGTTTTCAACTCTATACAATGGTTCACAGATTCATACAGATTCACAGAATATTATGAGTTGGAAGGGACCCAGAAGGATCATCTAGTCCAACTCACCATCTAACACCCGTACAGAGACCGAAAGCACATCCCAGGGCGGTAAACACAAACCTAGTTCCTTCACAGTTTAGCAGGCCACGCCGAACCGGAAGGGACCCACAGGATCATCCAGCCCTACACCCCCCAGCTAGACCATGTCACTAAGCTCCTTATCGAGTCTTCTCTTAAACACCTCCAGGGACGGCGACTCCACCACCTCCCTGGGCAGTCCATTCCAATGTGCAATCGCTCTCTCCGTGCAAAAATGCTTCCTAACATTAAGTTTAAACCTCCCCTGACGTAGCTTGAGGCCGTGTCCTCTCGTTCTGGTGTCGTCAGCCTGAAAGAAGAGGTCCACATCC
>WEKX01003502.1:0-14683 GCA_013390025.1 Pitta sordida
CCTTCCATCTCAGAATAACCTGTGAAACCTGTAGAACTCATTGTATTTGTTAACCACAGCATATATCTTGGAATGACTTGTAGCATCAAAAAAATGATGTCTTTTTTTAGAGGTAGCAGTGTAGGAGAAGCTGCTGACCTTGAGGGTGGTGAGGGAGTTGGAAATCATGTTGGTTTCCAGTCATCTAGCATTCAAAGAAGTGAGAAAGTCCTCAAAATAAACATTAATTTGTAGGAGAATAAGTGTATTATAGCGTAGACTTCAGAAAATTAATGGTAACATTTTAGTTTTCTTGTGAAATGCTTTCAAGTAAGTCAATTTGAAGTACAGTTGGCTCTCTTGCACTTTGTGCCCCCCATTTTGCGACTTCAGATCTTAGCGGCATGATTTTTTAGTGATGTAGAAGAACCGTTTTGCAACTGTGCATGTACGACCTTCCATGGTGGCAGCAGCAGCTGGGGCCGCGGCAGCAGCCTGGGTGGTGGAACGGGTGGCAGTGGTGGCACAGGCAGCAGTGGGGGCAGTACAAGCTGCGGCAGGGTCATGGGGGGTGGTGGCAGGGGCGGCAGCTGCCGTGGGGTTGGCCCAGGCAGTGGCTGCGGTGCGGCCGCCATTCAACACGGAAGTCGGGCTGCATGGCTCCCAAATAAGACCGTGGGTCCGCATTATAGGAGACCTGACTGTATCTCGCTTTTTGTAAAATCCAGTGAAGAGAACAGCACCTGTTTAGACTCATTTCTCTACACTGAGAGGAAAGAATCTTTCAGACAATCTTTGCTGAGAAAATGGAGGAAGTACTAATCTGTCTGAAATCATAAAATTCATCTTTGAAAAGAAATGTTACTAATTCAGAAAATTCAGCAACATTTCTATGGGTAACTATTAAAGCACATTTCTTCCTCTTGTTTTTTCTACACTATTTCCAAGCTCTTTTCACACCAGCTGATCAGCTGTGGAGTGAACTTTTGCTGTCAGTGTGTCTGGCTCCAGAAGAAACACCTGGATTAAAAAACCAGTTTGCAAAAGAATGATAATGATAGGATGGAATTAAAAAAAAATAAAAAAATTGTTGCATATCTCCTGACTAAAATGGCAAGAAAAACATTTTTATGGATTCTCATGGACACGGTAATTGGGACAGTATTTTGAGACAGACATTATTAAATTATTAAATAATGCAAAATTAGCTGAAAATGAGAAGGAACTACAGAATTGCATTGTCATGTTGTGTCTTAATCATGCCAGGTTCTTCACTTTGGACATAANGGACAAGGCCTTAAGCTACACGAGGGGAGGTTTAGACTGAATGTAAGGAAGAGGTTTTTCACAGAGAGAGTGATTGCACATTGGAATGGACTGCCCAGGGAGGTGGTGGAGTTGCCATCCCTGGAAGTGTTTAAGAGAAGACTTGATGAAGAGCTTAGTGACATGGTCTAGCTGGGGGGTGTTGGGCCGGATCGTCCTGTGGGTCCCTTCTGGCTCGGAGTGGCCTGTGCGATTGTGAGGGAACTAGGTTTATGTTCACCACTCTGGGGTGTGCGTTCGGTCTCTGTACAGGCATTAGCTGGTGAGTTGGACTAGTTGATCCTTGTGTGTCCCTTCCTACTCGCAGTATTCTGTGATTCTGTAATTCTTGTCATATTTTTATAATAACTTGTGTTTTGTAACTTCAAAGACATCCAGGCATTGTGATGAGTAATGATTTTCTAAATGACTGAAGATGACAAATTATCCCATAGCAGCCACAAGTAACTGCTGAATACCTGGATACTTGTAATCTTTGGTCATTCTTAATGGCAACTTAACATTTTATGTGGAAAGTAATTAGCATGGATCTTTTTGCAGTCAGGTCTTTCTGAAAAAAAGTGTTACCTTTTCTTTATTGATTCCTTCAAGAAGAGTCTTAACTGGAATAAAGTACATTCATGATCCTCTGCCCTACTGAACCAGAGAGCAAGTTGTGATTTCTCTTGCTCCTTTTTCCCTCTTCCTGCTCAAATTGACTTGATTCTTGTGTTCTTCTCTGACATATTTTTCCTCTGCTTATTTATCCCTTATTTTTTCTATGCTAAGGGAGAGAAAATAGAAAAAAAAAAAAGGAACAAAAAAGAAAAAGAAAGGGCAGGGGAGCAAAAGAGAGATGGAGTAGTACAGACATAGAGAGTCCAAATTCCTGTATTATTTTTAGTAATGAAAAGTATTAATTACAATAGTTTATATTTATTATTATTTTTAATACAAAATACTATTAAATACAATAATTTATCTAATGTGGGAGTGCACAGTGAGCAACTACAGAGCCCTGATGATGAAGAGGTGGAAGGAGCTGTCTGCTTTCTGGTGTTCTTTCCATACTTGCTCCTTTGAGTCCTACTAGACTCATACATCTCGCTATATACTTGAAGAACTGCTCAGTTGTCTGCTACAGAAACTATTCTTGGCACTTTACCTGAGACAGCAGGTGACATACAAAGGAAGAACAGTCCTTGGTGCTGCTATTGCTGATTCTCTGTGGTGTAGTATGGCAGAACGCACTAAGAAAATTAAAGCTCCCCATGCAAACCCAAGTACAGCCAAAGTTAGACTTCTATTGAGATATTTGGTCTGTATGCTGAGAGATTTGAAGACTATAAATCTAGACCAGGTTGCTCAGAGCCCCTTACCACCTAACTTTCAATGACCTTTGACTTTGAGTTCCCTGACCCAGGGATGGGCGTCCACCGTCTCTCTGGGTGACATGTTCCACCATTTCCCTACCCTCATAATAAAATATTAATTCCTTATATCTAGAATGAATCTATCCTTTTATAGCTTAAATCCATTACCCCTTGTCTTATTGTAACAGGCCCCATTAAAAAGCCTGTCCCTATCTTTCTTACAGGATACCTTTATCTACTGGAAAGCTGCAATATGGTCTTTGTGGAGCCTTCTCCAGGCTTAGCAACCCCAAATCATTTTTGTGGCCTTCTCTGGACTTGCTTCAACAGTCCCATGTCCATCCTGTCTAGGTGACCCTAGAGCTGGACACAGCACTCCAGGTGGAGTCTCACAATGCAGAGCAGAGTTGAGGAACAGGTTGTGTCTCTTGATCTGCTGGACATGCTTCTTTTGATGCATCCCAGGAGCCTGTTGGCTTTCTGGGCTGTGAGACCATATTGCCAACTCATATCCGGTTTTTCAACCACCAGTACCCCAAGATCTAATCAGCAAGGCTGCTCTTGTTCAGTTCATCCCCCAGCCTGTATTGATTCTGGAGGTTGGTCTGACACAGGTGCAGCACCTTGCACCTGGGCTCATCAAACCTCATGAGCTTCACATGCCCCTCCTTTTTGAGCTTGTCCAGGTCCCTCTGGATGGCATACTATCCTTCAACTGTGCCAACCACACCACTCAACTGGTGTTATGTGCAGACTTGCACTTGATCCCACTATGTCACTGATAAAGATATTAAACAGTATTTGTCCCAATGTGGTTCCCTGAGGGACAACCGTCATCCACATGTTGAGCTGGTTACCACTACCCTCTGAATATGGCCATCCAGCCAATTCCTCATCCATTCAATAGCCCATCAATCAATTCCATCTCTCTCCAATTTAGAGAGAAGGATTTTGTGGGGGACTGTACCAATGTCTTTACAGATAAATGACATCTGTAGCCCTTCCCTTGTCTTGAATCACCTCCCTGTTCTTCATGAGACTTAGCACAATTTCACGGAGGATTTGTTCCATGATCTTCCCAGGCACACGGGTAAGGCTGACGGGTTGGTAACTCCCAGCCCTCCTTTCTACCCTTTTTACAGATGAGTACAATATTTCCATTTTTTCAGGTAGCTGGTATTTCGCCTGACTGCTGCGACTTCTCAAACACAGTCTTACCTCCGCAATCTGCGGAGCATTAATATATACATAGGCTACGCTCATCTCCCCACCCCCTGCTGCCCTGGAGCACTAGAGAGTGCTCTCTTACTGTGCAGGGGAGCAAAGGGAAGCATTTCTGAGCCCTCTCCAACGGGGGAGACCCTCAGAGAATCCCTGAGCTTCCCTTCGGCCATGGTTCCTGCCACGTAACCTCTGCAACACTCGTAAGGGAGCGAACTGTGGCCTTGCCCAGCAAATGAGAGATGATGTCCCCTCATCCCACAGGGGCATGCTCTGCAAATGGTCAATATTCCAATATTGGAATACCAAATACAGTCTGGTCTCCTATACCACAGAGCCGTGGTCTTATTTGGGTCCCAGGAAGCCTTATTTCTCTGTTGAATGGCAGCTCATTAAAATGTAAATTTGCCCCGCACCCTCATGCAGCCCCCCAGTGCTGTTTCAGTACTGTGTTGGTGTGTATCAGTTGCCACAGCAGCCATGCCACTGCCATCCTGGGGCCGGGAGAAAGTGACCGGGTCACCGCCATGGCTATGCAGGCTATGCACCTTCATGACTCCCTAATTGAACATTCATGCATGCCAGTGTCAGGGTTTGAGGCAAATTGGGGGTTGAACCAAAAAAATTCAAGGAAAAACAAAAAAACCCACTCCTCCCCCCTCACCAGGTTCAGAAAAAAACCCCAAAGGAAAGTGTAGAAAACACAAACTATTTACTTTAGTAAACACACAAGTCAAGATACAACAGTTTTAAGTCTGTTTTTATGAGAGAAAAAAACCCTGAGATATCCCACAGTTCTGTGATGTGAATAGTCCTGCAGAACTCAGCCGAATTCCACCAGATAGTCCCAGAAGAAACTTCTCAGGAAAATATATCTTAAAAAAGACCTTTGATACATAAAATGTACCTCACATTATAATGCCTTTCACTGAACTCTTTTGTTTGTAAATGCTCTATGTTATGAGCAAGCATTTTCTGTGGCAGTCTGACAATACCAACAACTGTGACAATACTGCGAAGTTTTCAAGTTACATTTGCAAGTAACAAGCATTTAATGCTGCCTAAATTACTAGTTAACCGCATTTCCTCCTTCCTAAAGTGACAAGTAAAATAAGATAGTGCTTAAGGGCACCCCTTTCTGACAATTACTGCCAGCATGAGTCAGTTTCTCAACACCAGATGGAGCTGCAGTTATGCAACCCCACATATCTAGAGGTGAATGCAGAAGCAACTAGAACTCCTTTCCCCCAGGTCTCAAGGCTGGTGCCAACGTCTCTGATGCACTTTGCAGTCCTCTGGAAATGCTCTATCATGCTCTAAGAGCCATTTACTTGATACAGGAGTGGCAAAATGTTTTTCTTCTGAATTGTTTTAAGTGGCACCATTAGAACTTGATAAAACATTAACTGAACCAGTTCAGGGCTTATTTGGGAGGAAAGTGGAAAATTACTTTTCTCCTCCACCCCTCTCTTCTTTAAGAAAAGGAATTTAGAAAGCTCTGCCTGTCATTCTCTATGCTTTTAGTGCAGAGTGGGGGTGGAAGTAAACACAGCTCTTCTGCAGGGTAGAAAGGAATGGCCTTGAGAGCTGAAGTTGGTGACTGAAGTGACAAAGCATTATAATAATGCTGCAGCAGTTATCTTGTCATGAGGAGAAATAATTCCTGTTATGAACTCAGTATTTTTTGGTCAGATAGGAACAAACTGGTTCTGTATGTCTCCAGGAAGCAGGAAGAAGAGATTACACTTCTAGTTAAGCTAGCAGACTTCATTATTTTCTGGTACAATAATTGTAAATACTATTTTTTAAAACCATTACAATTAATCGATTAGTTTGACTCTGGCAAGGAAGAAAAAAAAAAGTGAAAGGAAAAAAATACAAATAGCTGCTATTTGATGAGATTTGAATGTCCTACACCAGAGTTTGGATTCACTTGTGTGCCTATTCAATTTGAGTAGATCATGATGCAGTTTAATTTTGCCAGATTGTCAGAAATCACGTTGTATTTATTGTATTTCAAAGTGGAAGTGACTGAAAAAGCCACAGCAAGCAGACAGTGTTTAATAACTGAGGAGACCTGCTTCTTTCTCTATGTGGTTTTCTGGTCACAGAGAGGAGAGCTGGTTAACACCAAGGTCCCTCTGCCTTAGCAGGTCCCTAAGCCTTCAGCATCATGGAAACACATTATACATAATGATTTTTATGTAGTCCTTGAAAAACCTGTTAACTGAGCAGCTGAAGCAATGGTGGTATTATTTTTTTTTAAATTTTGATCATGTGGTTGTAAATTATTTAGATGACATGGGCCCTTCATGTGCCTCATTTTTACCACTACATAATCCATGATTCTGATAGTATTAAAGAATAACTCCCATTTATTTAACCTGAAACTGATCACTAATTTTGACATGAATTCACAGGTAATACTGATGCTTGCTTTTCACTGTAAGTTGCTGTTCACTGAAAGATTTCTCTTCATCATGGTGATGAATGTCTTGAATCTTAATGTCAGAGCCTTGTAGATTGGAAGAAATATTTTTGCTATAAATTGCTATAAATGGATTTGTTTGTTCTTTCTAGTTCTCTTGTGCCTGGATTTGTTCCCTTTGTCTGCCACTGTGTTACTCAGATTTGAAAATATTCAAATTCATGAGCCTTAGAAAAAGTTGAAAGTGTTTTCTACTTGGCACTAACATTTCCTTCAGAGTTCAATTAATTCTTCAATCTATCCATGGATCTCTGATAAGCTGGTGTGAGTTTCTATTTTCCATTTTTACCTGCAAACCCATGATATATACATGTTGGACTTGGATTTTGTTGCAGTGTACATGTTGCTTAACTACTCTTCAACTCGTAGATTCAAGGACTTAGAAATAGATGTGAGTAGGGGCAGATTCTTACATCCTCTATGTGAAATGTGTGTGTAATTGTCAGCGTCTGACAGATAGTATTCTATGGGCTGGATGAATAGAAAGGAGATGTTTTTAAAAGGGCTTTCTTATTGCCTCGATGTACCTTGTCTTTCCAAGCAATCTTTAATGAACTTTTTCCTAGTAGGTATAGGGTTAGGATAGGAACTTTTTTCTTAATTTATTCAAAATCCATTAAATCTTTGCTGTAAGAGTATTTATGAACAATCCATTTCCTGAATGAGTCAGTTTTACTGACTGGAGTTATCAGAATTCAGTGTACTTTTTGCTGATTTATTACTGTGGCTAGTGGAGTAATCAGCAGCAAAACATTCTTACTCGAGTTCTTGCAACATTTCAGCTTGGCAAAACAGGACATAAAGCCTTTACTATGGTGGTAATTCAGTTCAGAATACACATATTTGACAGGAAAGGTGGCTCATACCATGTCAACTGCAGATATGGATGTTTTTGAACAGATAGCAACTCATGTAGCAACTGTGAAAGTGCATAGTTTGTTGTCTATTCGCACTTTCAAAATATACTGAACCTGTAGCAAGAGAATAAAAGATTACAGATTGCAGTGTTTACATCTACTGGGAAACTTCAGCACATTCCAGAATGATTTCCGCAGGACGTGTGTCCCTTTACATATAAACCTTTATCTCTACTAGGTGGAAATCAGAATTTAGTTGAGCTTGAACTGCTCTATATTTCTTTGTTGTCTGTTTTCAAGTTATCTTTTCCTTTTGGTCACCCATGAGGCCTCTCTGGTGATCTTTCTCTGGCAGCTCCCTGCTGCTCCAAGGCACTCCAGGCTTTTATGTAGCAGACAGATACTGGCAGAGCGTGGGTATAGAGCAGCAAGTGTGCTAATCAGCTGTGTGGCCCTCGTTATGTCAGAAGTGCCCCTGAACACACATCCTGCAGTGCCATAATCCAAAGAGAATACAGAACACTTGGTATGAGGACAAGAACGAAGGGAACATCTGGAAACACGATAATGAGTAATGCACTGCCCTAAAATTATTTCAACACATGCCCTCACTCCCTTTGCACCCGCCCCCGACACCCCTGCTCCCAACCCAACCATGTCTAAGTAGAGTATCTTGTGACATGTGGACTTTTCTTCTAGGGCTTCCCTTTGCATCAGACAGCTGAAATATTCAGAAAGAAAATGTGGCTTATAATTAACATTTTGTGTTTTTTAAGTGAGAAAGAAATTTTTTTATCAGCTAATCAGCCAATTTTCATTCAAGAGAGGTAATGAAGGTGTTGTAATCTGCATTATATTGATGATATATGGTTAAAATTCTATTCTTATAAAGGTTTGTACTAGGGGATAGAAACACATGTTGGACAGAGCACCATCCTTTGCTCAAAGTCCAGGACAAAGGACCAGAAATGTACTGGTTATGTTTCATAACTGAAGTGCCTATGTTCCTTTTTGCTCCCTAAAGACATGCATTTCAGTTGACTACAACTGTGTGCCTTATTTTCTGCATATTTTTCTGTTATACAGAAATAAAAAGAGTGATTACAGAAATTTCAGAGGAATTTCTAGTTAATGCAATGGCTCAGGAAAAGTTGATGCAGTATGTTGTTGCATAAAAAGGTATCAGTTACTTTAAGGTGACATAATTCAATGGGCACAGAAATCGTTGGTCCCTTAAAACTGCTCGCAGAACACTTTAAGATTAGTTGTTAATTTTACATTTCTGCTTTGCAGGTCATGGTACTGAAAGCAGTAGTTCTGCAACTGTTATTTTTTCAACTATTTAATGAAAGACTAATAGCAGCCATTCTTTCATCCTCTGTGTGTAAAAATACACGTTTCCTTTTAACTGTCTATGGATAAAGGGCATTACTGCAGTGAATCCAAACGTTTAGTGGCATGTATTGCATGGACTCTGAACAGGACGCTGGGCTGTTTGAACACCTCTTAGTCATTTTGAGAACAAGAAACCTAATCTTGTATTGTGGTTTTTGTCAAAAGAACTTTTGAGTAGACCTCGAACAACCACAAAGGTATATAAATAACAAACAACACTGGGCACTCTGTAAAAGCACAGGGTACTATTTTTGCCAAAGGAGTCTGCTGTTTACCTGTCTGAAAAAAGAAGGTCTTCTTTCCTTCAGGTGAAATAAATCTGGCAGCTCCATTCACCCTCTGGTTAAAATTATGGAGCTTTTCCCTCATTAAAAAAGGCATTTAAAGCATCTTAGGTTTATCTGCAATCAAATTTATCAGCATGTATCATCAATGGAGAGAAGGATGAATGCTGCAGAAATCTGCTAATGGCTGAACTGTGGCTGCTCCACAAATGTCACACCACAGTTAAATCAGAGCAGTCAAACACACACATAATAAAACCCTGCTAAACCAACAACACAGAACAACAAAACACATCTGTCTTCCCCTCCCCTCCCTCGTGTCTTTCTGAGAACATACAGCAAGCACTAGGAGCAAAGCGTCAGTGATAGACGCTGTAATTGATCGGTGCACCAGAGCCACAGAGACTATGTGGAGAGTGGCATATTTATTTTTATCCTTATACTGAAATATAAACCCATTTCACTCCATGCAGCACCCTCCAGGATAGTAATTTTGTTGATTAAAAACAGGGAATTCCTCCCATAATTCTTGCAATTTTTTTTTTGTTGTAAAAGATTAAAAAGGATTAAAAATCATTGCTCCGTCTTAGCTGTGTTTCTGGCAACACTGGAAAAACAGCATTTCCCTACTATATAAGAGGTTCTCCAGATTTAGCCTTGAATAGATTTTTGGACTGTGAATGGAAGATTCCTGTTAGTCTATCCATCCAGGGCTCTTCAGTATCTCTAGGGTCCTTTGTACACTCAGATCTATGTGTAATTTGCTTATTTATTCTGTTGCTGTTCCAGTCCAAAATGTTTCAAAACATAAAAACATGAAGTTCCTACTGAGAGTATAATGGTGAATAAAGGGTCAAACCTTTTAGTACAGGGAGCTTTTGCTACCACCTTAAAGTTGTGGTAAATGTTATTTATGCTGTTAGCTACTATGCTTCATCTCCACCTGCACTCTTTTCTGAGACAGTTTTAGACTAGAAGGTGTTCAAGGTAGTATTTTAGTTATAACTGCTCCCTCTTGTGCTTACACTGCTCTGCTCTCTTCTGCTTCATGGTCAGATAGATTAGACTCCTGGATTTTGTTCAGAAATGGAGAAGAAGCACTAACTAGCTTGGACAGAACTTGGTCTTGGTGATTAAATGTCAGATGATGTGAATCACTATCCAAAGAACAGAATATACAAGGCTTCCAGCCTCCCAAAGGACAGCTGACTCACTTCTATGTCCTGCTTACATCAAGAGCCAAGTCTGTTTGAACAGTCTGTGAGTTACAGCTAATGCTTGGGCTGTAATGAGGAGGCTCTAACTGAGCAGGCAAACCCTGCCTGTTCCTGTGTAGCTCTGCTCAGCTGGCAGGCTGCTTGGCAGGCCTTTGCTGCATGGATTGCAGTGGATATTCGAAAAAAAAAAAAAGGATGTTGTATCAAATGAAGAGTTGAAGAGTTAAATGCTGATTGCACATGCATTGGAAAGTGTCTTCAGGTGTAGGCAGCAGAGTGGGAAATGAGTAAAAAAAAGCACTGGAATATGCAATGCTTGGGAAGGGGTTTTCACCAGACCATTATCTCAATAGAACTCAACTGCATCTTCCCTCAACTAACGTACTTAGCTGCCTTTCCACCAAAAAATGGGTAATTGGGAGCTTATAGAAAGGAAAAATATGGACTTTAACATCTGCCTGCACTTTCAGAGGTAAAAAGAGATATTCAATATATATGTGATTATAACACAAGGGTTAAAGACTGTTGCAAAACCAGTGTAGGAGTAGAGGAGTAGTCTGAACTGTGAAAATAACCTGTACCAGGATCAAGAAAACTATTACAGTAATACCTCGCCACATTGTGAACCCTCCATTGCAACCTCACTGGTTTGCAAGAAATTATATCCTCAAATCTGCCTCAGTGATTTGCGGAGCTTCTTGTCCGACGCATGCACAGTGCCTCTACTTTGCCAAGGGGTGCTGCCGGCACTCCATGTGGGGCAGGACTGGCCCAGACCTGCAGGGAGGGTGCATGGTGCCTCTCGCTCCCGTGGCATTTATGGTCCTGCGGTGCCATGTCCCGGTCCTTACCCCACTCCTAGGTGTCCCCGTGCCCAGTTCCTACAATGGAAGTCTGATGCCATGGCAGGCAGACACTGAGACCCAGCCCAGCACGACCACAAGTCACGCTGTCCCCTGTTACTCTAAGTGCAGCCGGGGGACTGACCCCTGCCGGGGTTGTAGCCCCAGGGAAAGTGCCCCCATGAAAGTGGGCCTGGGCTGGCCTTGGCGGCAGTGGGGCAAGTGCTGTGTGCTGGGATGGGGCAGTGGCCAGATGTGCCCATAAGTTAAGGTTTCCCAGGCTCCATGAGCACTGACCTGAGCCCAGGGACACTGGAGCAGTGCAAGCATGCGCAGTGGCAGCAGCAGAGCAGTAGCTGCGGAAGGGGCATTGTGGTCAAAGAGAAGCCCAGGGAATTCTTCGGGGGTCTCCCCAGGCAGAGAGGGCTCAGAAATGCTTCCTTTTGCACCCCTGTGCTGTGAGAGCCTGTGGGGAGGAGCAGAAAACCCTTCTCAGCAGTCCTGATTGACTGGGTGTGGAACAATAGGTGGGACCTGTATGCATATCAATGACCTGCATGTGTTTGCGAATTAGATGTTTCACGAGACCTTGGGGAGATCCGTTCCTTGCAAAGGGTGAGGTATTACTGTAATACTTATTTCTGAGGACTGTACAACAAAGGTGTCTAGGCTTAGCTGAGCTATAGGGATGGAGTCACTGGGAAGTGACATGGTGTGGTTGCCTTTTTTGATTGGGGTTGTGCCACCATATCCCCCTGTACCCCTCCTTTAAAGACAGATTAAAGGACTGGGATGGGGTAATCCTCATTGTGTGTATAGACTAGGGAATGAGAGGCTGGAAAACAGTGGAAACGAACCTCGAAATGCTGGTAGAGGGCAAGTTGAATCTGAGTCAGCAGTGCCCTGGCAGCCAGGAGGGCCAACTGTGTCCTGGGGACCATCAGGCAAAGCATCACGAGCTGGTCAAGGGAGGGGTTTCTCCTGCTCTGCTTTGCACTGGAGTGTACTCCTCTTGAATATTATGTACTGGTTTGGGCACTAAATTAACAGAAAGATATTAAGCTGTTAGAGACTATCCAAAGGAGGGCAATGAGGATGGTGAAACCCTTTGTGGAGAAGCTGCATGCAGAACATCTGAGGTTACCTGTCCATTCAGCCTGAAGAAGAGAAAACTGAGGGCAGACCTCATTGGAATCTACAGATTCCTTGTGAGAGGAAGTGGAAGGGAAAATACTGATTTCTTTGCTCTTATGACCAGAGAAAAAACTCCAGAAAATACCATGAAGTTGAGTTGGGAGAGGTTTATGTTGGATATAAGGAAAAGGTTCTTCAGCTATAGGGTGGTTGAGCTCTGGAACAGGCTCCCCAGGGAAGTGGTCACAGCACCAAGCCTACCTGAGACCAAGAAGCGTTTGGATAATTTTCTCAAGGACATGGTATGATTCTTGGAGTGTCCTGCACAGGGCTGGGAGTTGGACTCTGTGATCCTGATGGGTCCTTTCCAACTCTCTATTCTGTTATTCTGAAATGCTATGACTTCTCATTAGCTGGAGATGTTAAAACAGTCAATTCAACTTGCATGTTGTGTTTTGAATAGTTATGTCATGAACCAAGATAGGGTAGATATATTAATACACTGTCTTTATTTCTTCCGGAAGACTTGAAGGCAGACCTTCACTTGCTATAACTGAGTGTTTGCACTAGTTTTTTCAGAGGTTTTCTAAGTGTGTGTATGGAAGGTGAATAAAAATAAAAACCCCTGTGTGTTAAGGTTGTGATCTGAGGATTCAGAAATTCATAAATTTTAGTGAGGTAGATATAGATAGAAATTTAGGGATTTTAGTGAAATACCTAGAAGGTTTGGATTTTAGAAGAATTTTAGAAGAATTAGTAGATGATAGAGCACCCACTGGGTTTGAAACTTAGTCTTGAATATTAAAGGAAGAAAACCCTGTTTCCAGCCCTGAATTATAAACAGAACAGTGTTTTAGCCAGAGCATGGGGCTAAACATGGAGTTGCCATCCCTAGAGGTATTAAAGAAAAGGTTGGATAATGTACTTTGTAGCATTTCCTAGATATTAGGATAGGATGTTATTGGTAGGATAGGTGTTGGGCAAGATGACAGTAGATTAGGTAACAGGCTAGGTTAGGTAACAGGTGATAGGTTGGACTTGATGATCTCTATGGTCTTTTCCAATATTACTAATTCTATGATTCTGTGATTCTGTATGATGAAATCACTTAGGAACATTCAGTAATGCATAGAAAATGGTATCTTGCCAATGGTTGTCTTCAAGAGGTGTACAAAATCCTCAGATAATTTCTTTATATATTTTTAATTGACTTATATGTATTTAGTACATTGTTGAAAACAATCTGAGTGCCAGAGATTAAGGATGCAAATTACTACCTAAACTATTGAAGGATTTGACTTATTTAGTAGTGAATTTCACAGAATTATGAACAAAAACGTCTGAGATTTTTGGTCTGCAAGTCTTTAAGATAAAATCTTGAGAAAACAACTAATATGCCAGCAATAAGGAAAAAAATTGTCTCAGTTTTTCATTAAGAAGGCCCCAATATATATATTTTTTTTTGTTGTAAGTACATGGTGCCTTTTCCATGAAAATAGGTTCATGTTCTCTCATATATAATTACAGTAGTATTGTATCGTCCTTTCTTTTCACACCCGTGATGTTTTAAACATAAGTAAGGTACTTTAACCTTTGATTCAGGTACTCAATAGAAAATTTCTGGACAAATTCATAAATATGAGTAAGTTGCTGTAATTTTTAGTTTTGCATGTTACCACACAAGGAAACATTACTTTTGATGTATGATTTTTCACTTTGGTTTCCTCACTTAATCATTCCTGTCTTAAAGGCACATGCAGCTGCTGCCATTCATACTAATCCTTTGTAGATAAAAGCTGCAGAAAGAATGTTATTTGGACCTCTGCATTTCATTGTACTTTAAAGAGTGAAGTGACTCATTAAGAGCAAATATTGCTTTTACTAGACTAGGTAAATGAGAACATTGAAAAACGTCTTCATTTTTAGTCTGCCAGAAGATAAAATGCTAGTTTATTAAATTAGTGCAATCAGTTCTATAGCATATCATACTAATATTTTTAAAAAATTAATTATTTAACTCAAATAAATTATGAAAAAAAGTTAAAGTAAAATCTAAACCTGTTTTCTAGATACCTGTCCAATTTATATTACATTTTGTTAAATACTTTCTGCGTCACTGTGGCTACTGTGTGAAAGCAATTTAAGCTTTCTTAAAGTATACCTGACATGGAAAAGCATGGATTTCGGAAAGGCAGGTCCTGCCTGACTAACTTGATCTCCTTTTATGATCCAGTGACTCGACTGGTTGATGACAAAAAGGCTGTGGATGTTGTGTATTTGGACCTTAGCAAAGCCTTTGACACGGTTTCCCACAATAAGCTTCAGGAGAAACTTGTAAAGCTTGGGCTGGAAAGGAACATTTTATGCTGGGTTACAAACTGGTTGGAAGGGCGAGCTCAGAGGGTGGTGGTGAATGGTGCAACATCAGACTGGCGGCCAGTCACCAGTGGAGTCCCACAGGGGTCAGTGCTGGGCCCAGTACTGTTCAACGTCTTTATCGATGACATGGACGAGGGAATTCAATCCATCATCAGCAAGTTTGCAGATGATACTAAGCTGGGGGCAAATGTTGAACTGCCGGAGGGTAG
>WEKX01003503.1:0-45880 GCA_013390025.1 Pitta sordida
ACTACGGGACCCGCCGTCGCGCGGCCTTTGGCGTCATCGCCGCGCGGTGACGTCATGCGGGCGCGACGCCACGTGGTGCCGAGGGGGCGGTGGCGGCTCCAAGGGAGAACCGGGAGTTCCCGGGAGAACCGAGCCTGGGGGAAATGCCGGGGTCTGGGGGTTTGTTGCAGTCAAAACAGCACAGTTCGTCACGTCTCGCTCCTCGGCATTTTCTGCTCCAATACGATGAGTTTTAACAAGTCCAAATACGAGGTCACGGTACAGAGCCGGGGCTGGAGTGGCTGGAGAGTGGGCAGGCAGAAACAGATTTGGGGGTGTTGGTGGAGAGGAAACTCAACGTGAGGCAGCAGTGTGCCCAGGCGGCCAAGAAGGCCAATGGCATCCTGGCCTGCATCAGGAGTGCTGTGGCCAGCGGGGCAAGGGGAGTTCTCCTTCCCCTGAGCTCGGCGCTGGTGGGACCAACCTTGAGTGCTGTGTCCAGGTCTGGGCCCCTCCGTTCAAGAAAGATGTTGAGATACTGGAACGTGTTCAGAGAAGGGCGACAAGGGTGGTCACGGGACTGGAGCACAAGGCCTGTGAGGAGTGGCTGAGGGAGCTGGGGCTGTTTAGGCTGGAGAAGAGGAGGCTCAGGGGAGACCTCATTGCTGTCTGTAACTACCTGAAAGGGGGTTGTAGTCGGGCAGGTGTCAGTCTTTTCTCTCAGGCTACTGGAGACAGAACAAGAGGACACGGTCTCAAGCTCTGTCAGGAGAGGTTTAGCCTGGATATTAGTGTGAGAACTGCAGCCCCGCAAATTAAAACTTCAACACAAAGTTTATGAAGGAGAGAGAAACAATAATAGTAAAAATCAAAGGCAAAAAAACCCCTAAACCAGCGCTGGGTGTGTGGGCTATGCCCGACACACGCCTCAGGGGAAGGGCAGGGGTTTTTAACAGGTCCAACAATGTAACAATTCCAGGAGTGGCAAACCACACCACAGTTCAAGTCCTAATTAAGCAACGCCAGACACACTCAATTCATTACCCTTCCATAATGAAGTTGTTACCCCTATCGGCGAAAGAAAAATTTTAACTTTCCTTTATTTCTAACATTAGGAAAAACTTTTTCACTGAAAGAGTGATCCGTCTTTGGAATGGTCTGCCCAGGGGGGTGGTGGAATTACCAACCCTGGAGATGTTTAAGAGTAGGCTCGATGAGGCACTGAGTGCCATGGTTTTGATGATGAGATGGTGTTAGGTAGGAGGTTGGACTTGATGATCTCAAAGGTCTTTTCCAACCTTGTCAATTCTGTGATTCTGCTGGCCTCCCTTTCCTCCCTCTGTGCTGCCACTTCTGTTCATTGTCTAGGGAATTTAGTTAATAGCACTTGTTAGCGAACTTTATTCCCATGATTCTCTATGCATTGGGACACTTGAAATACTTTTTAGATCTGCCCATGTGCCTTGAAGGAGGATCTGCTTATTGCAGCACTTCACAGCACTGCTGAGGGTATCCAAGATTCTCGAGTGCACCCCCTGCCTCATGCTCGTACCAGGGCCTCTGAAAATGTGCACTTTGGGCAGAAAGAAGCACCAAGCATGATCATTTGGGTGTCATCTGCCTGGTGGGGTGAGGGTTTTGTTGTTTTGTTTGTGGGGCTGTTTGTGGGGTTTTTTTAGGCTTGTGAACCTGTATTGTAGACAACTGTCTCTCCAGCTTGAATTCATGACTAGAAACTACGTAGCTCCTGAAGTCAGAACCCAGAAGATGCTGCAGTTTTGAGGAAAGGAGCTGGGGATGATAACGGGGCTGCCTGAGGCACCCTATGATGAGGGGCTGAGTCACTCGGCCTCTCCTCCCAGGCAACCAAGAACAAGATGAGAGCACACAGCCTCAAACTGCCCCTGGGGACATTTAGCTTGGACATCAGTAAGAATTTCTTCACAGAAAGCCTGACTAGACATTGGAATGTGCTGCCCAGGGAGGTGATGGAGTCACTGTCCCTGGAGGTGTTTAAGGCCGGATGTGGCACAATTGGTCCAGTTGCCACAGTGGTGTTTGGTTATAGGTTGGACTTGATGATCTCAGGAGTCTTTCCCAACTGAACTGATTCTGTGCTGAGGTGTTGAGGTGTGAGGGCTGCTGGCAAGGCTGGGGGCCACCTGTACCAGCCCTCACCTGTCCAGGAGCTCCACTTTCTCCTCCTCGGTGGCTGGAAGGCTCCCAGGGTGAGCGTGCGCCCCTGCGCTGCACTTCCCTAGGAAGTGGGATAAAAATAGGAGTGGGAACAGCGGCTGTGCCTGTCCCCACCTCCGTGGCTTTGTTCTGCAGCCGTTCCCACACACCCCCCATCCCACAGCGCTACCCTCACCCTGCTCCTGCCCTCGGGACAGCACCAAGCCCCCTGGTGCCATGGACAGTGTCTCCTTCCACCCCCCAGGTGCATGAGGGGGGTTTCATGGTCATTCAGCACCTGGAAGTTTGTAGGGACCCAGGTTGCCTCAGTTGCTGGTGATCATGAGAGACAAGGCTGGAAGCCTGTAGAAATCCTGACAAGAAGCCCTGACAAAATCTCTCCCACTCTGGCTTTAGTGGTACTGTAAATCCACCCAGGAGGGTCAGGCTCAGCCATCCTAGGGATTTATTGGGAGGCAAGATAGGCCCTTCGGGGGACTGTTTTCTTCTGGTCTCTGTTCCTGCTCAGCTTGAAGCATCCCTGGCCCCAGTGTCACCTCCAGCCTCTCACAGCTCACCACAGGGTCGGGTCCCACACACAGCATGGCCTTGTTGCCTCCCCCAAAATGAGCAGCTCGTCCCCAGCTCTGTGGTGCAGGCATTCCTGCACAGGTCAGAGCAGGCACTGCAGAGCTATTTAATCCAGGCCCTGAGGAATCAGACTCCTGTCTCTCATTTCTGGCTTTACACCCAGGTCCCTCCTTGTCTGCACTTGTTGGTTGTCATTCTCCCGTGCCCCCCAGCCCTGCTATTATCCAAATCCACGTGCTTGGCTCTGGTGTGGCTCCATAAATCAGTGCTACCAGCACGGCTCCCCTCTCTGCAGGACGTGTCCCAGCCTGACAGCCCCACTGCAGCTCTCCTATCCCAGGAGCAGGCACCTGGAATTTGCAAGAGAGGTGGGATGGGGAGCTGGAGAAGGGGGCCAAGCCCCCCAACCCCTCTCTGTGGGCTGGGGCAGTGCTGCCGATGGACTTTGCTCCCGGTGAGCTGCTCTGCTGCTGCAGCACAAACACACAGAGGAGGAGGAGAGATGATATCACAACCTGGCTTTGTGTGAGCTATTTAGGGCCTTTAATTATTATTATTATTATTATTTTTCTTTCCCGTTCCTCCGGCTCTGAACAATGCTGGTCCCGGTGGGGCCGCGGTTCACACCATTGTGTGGGGCTGCTCTGCCTCAGGAAGGGGCAGATCTTTATCACTCTGGGCTGACCATTAGTGAGCTCATGTTGGGTGAGGAAAGCACGGAGCACCTCACCAGTAGCCTGCGGGTGCCTGCCGTGCACCTTCCCCCAGCCCCTGCATTCGGGGGGAGGCCCTGATTTTGCTCCACCAGCCCACCCAAACTGGCCTCATCTCACCCAGCCTTGCAGGGACACCAACCAGCAGAAACACACTCTGGCCGTTGTGCAGCCTCCCCACACTGTGCTGTGGCTGCCTTCCACCTGTCCCTGCTCCTCCCTGGGCACAGTGACAGGGGTGGCATCAGTGCCTCTCCCGTGTTTATCCAGGAACAGGTCTAACCTGCCTGCAACCGTTTGCTTTTGTCCCTGCCCCTGTTCAGCCCTAAAACTGTGGCTGGGGTGGAAACAGAGGGGAAGTGGGGAGCTGCACCCAGGCACTGGTGAGTGAGTCCTGGGGCCAAGGGAACGTAGAAAGGAGCCCTGTCCCCCAGGCTACACCCTGGGTGGTACAGCATGGCTCCAGCTCCCCAGGCACAGCAGGTGACAGGGCTTGTCCTGGACACAGAGGCTTTTTGAACTGATGATCGTTTTTTCCCCCCATAAGAGCAGGCATCATCTTCCCCAGTCTCTGTGCTGGCATGCAAAGAGCCTGGAGCCATCAGCTGCTCCCTGCAGTGCCAAGCTCAGCCTTTTCATTCTTGGAGGAAGCCAGCCAGCTCCTGGGATGACAGAAGTGCCATTGCACTTGCCAACCTGCCCAGGGACCGTGGCCCCCACCTGCCACAGCATCCAGCAAGGGGAGGCCAATGCATCCCATCTCACCGCCCATTTTGGAGGTGACCCTGCAGCCACAAATGGTGACTGGAACCTGCCCATTCACTCCATCCAGGGTGACCAGGCTGGCAGCACTATAAGTCACCTGCCAGGGCAAGAGGCTCCCCGGGGCTGCCAGCAGCATGGGCAGCTGGTGCTCCTCTGGCCACCCCAAGTCCATCACCCTGGCCTCTCTAAGTGGCTGGCACTTGCCGGGGCACACGGTTCCTCTCACCATGAGGTTTGGCTGTCCGTCCCTTCTTGCCCACATCCACACCAGCCAGGGCCACCTTGGCCTGGGCCAGCTTGTTCTTGCGGTGGGGGCGGCTGCCACACCAGAGGCGAGCACAGTACTCCTCCACCCGTCGCAGGTTTTGGGAGCTGATGAGGTGCATGATATCCTTAAACCAAGTTTTGGGAGCCTGTGGTGCCAGCCGGGGCTCGGAGCAGAGCAGGCGTGGGAGCTCATCGCCCCGCTCCCGGGGGAGAGTGTGTGCCAGCTGCTCGCTGGCGATCACCTCCAGGGCTGTCTTGGTCACGGTCTGGGTGAAGCCGTGCTCCAGCGTTTTGCAGTAGTAGATGCCAGCGTCGTGCCGGTGCAGTTTGCGGAAGAGCAGCCCATGCTCCGTCTGCAGGATCCGCTCGTCCGTCTTCACCTGTCGGCCACCATGAGGTTGGGAGGGTCCAGGTCTGGCCCCATATCCCTCCCGTGTCCCCACAAGGGGAGCAGGTACAGGGGGAGCCTCACCTCATCCCGCTGCTCATCAGGGGGTCTCTGGACAAACCACTGCACGCTGGCCTGTGGGGACCGGGGCACGCACTCCAGGAAGGTGCTGTTGTCCTCTGCCCCATAAAGCACCTTCTGCTCAACGCTCTCAAAATCATCCACTGGAGCAAAGATAGGCACAGACTCACAAGGAGGGCAGGGCCAGACTTGCACCTGCCTGTGTGTCAGCCCCTCCTGGGCCACCATGTGGCTTCAGCCCCCTTCTCTGCCTGGGGATAGACTCCAGCCCCAGCAGCACCTGCCTTTTCTTGGGGCACCCCTTGGTCTATGGGACAGGGAGATGAGGGGTCCCCAACCCACCCAGATGGCTGCAAACCCTTCTGTGTGCTGAGGGCTGTGGATGTCAGGAGATCATGGGATACCTGGAGGAGCCCCTCAACCGTGTGGGCCCCCCAGTCTCTCACCAGTCAGGTTCTGATCCAGACACTGGTGCACAGGGTTGCCATGATGAGCATCCTGGCGGCGATGGCGGCGCTTGCCAGAGGGCTGGTAGTGGGTGCAGGCAGTGCCATCCCAGGCACAGTAGGGATCCCTGGCCAGGCAGCATTCAGCACAGACTGAGCCATAGGACTCACATCGGTGCAGCCGTACCTGGGCCACCCCCAGGCTGGAGCCCACGTAGAGCATTTGCTGAGGGAACAGAACCAAAGTGGTGATGCTGAGTGATGCAGCCTCCATGGGCACAGCATCCAAGGGAACCAGCCAGGACCACTCCCAGGGCAAATATCATGCAGATTTTAGAGGCTGATGACCACAGCTTAGTTCACAGCCCCATGGCCAAGCCATGACTGTACTCACACGCTTGACAGAGATCTCCATCTGGGTGATGGGCACAGGCATCTGCAGGGGAGGAGAGCAGGTGTAAGGCTGGGTGAACCTTCTCACAGAGAGCCTGGCTCATTCAATTCTACCAGGGCTTCAAAGGGCATTAGGAATGTTTTGGGGAAGATGAATGCACCCCCGGCCACCCTCTGCCCTCACAGCCCTGAGATCTTCCAGTGCCCAGCACTGCAGTGACAGCCCTCCATCCCCATGTGTTTTCCCAACATGAGTTCATCCTACTGCCTTGCAAGTGGAGCAGGAAATGTCACCTTAAAAACCTGCAGCTCCTCCAGGATGAATTCCTCAGTCATAGTTGAGCTTGTCTTCTGCAGGACCACCACCTTCAGCACTGAGCCAGCATCTGGGGGCCGAGGAGGATGGAGGTGTTTGCACTCTACCATCACGCAGCCCAGGGGTGTGCCCACTGGTAGCCCCAGCACCAGGGCTCCTTCCTGCACACTGGTCCTGCTGCTCACCTGACCCGAGGAAGAGGATGTCATGCTGCCCGTCCTCGGCCTCCACCCGGTCCACCACGATCTGGCGCAGCCGGTGGGGCAGGTTGGTCTTCACTAGGAGGGGCCGGCGCTGCCGGGGGTACACGGGCTTGTACATGAGGGGGTGAGCACGGGCAAAGTGCAGCACCTCATCGGGAAAGTCCTTGGTGGTGCCATACTGCCGCCGGGGCTGGTTGGTGGTCTTGCTGGGACACTGGGAACGAGAGAGGCCCAGCTCAGCCCAGCCACCCCACAACCTATCCCTGCTTCCATCTCCATTACCCCTCAAAGCTGGCTTGCATCCCTCCTTGCCTTCCAATTTGGCATCCATCTTCTCCACCCCTCTGCCAGACCATGGTGCCTAGTTGACCAGGTGGATCCCATACGGATTGCACCCCAGCTCATGAGAAGATGGGGGGGGGCATTGCCCCACCACCACCCCAGAAGAGCAGTTAGAGGAGTGGAGAGGACTTGGAGCTCCATGGAGTCACTCACCACACCTGGCCGTGGGTAGGGCACCCTGCCCTCATAGGCACCCCACTGGTGGTGGGGACTCTCTCGGTGGGCAAAGGGCCCATTGAAGACCTCCCGGATGTCGGCCATGCGGTACACACAGACGGCAGAGCCCTGGAAGACGTGGCTGAAAGGGGAGGGAGAATGGGATGAGCAGAGCCATGCTTGGTGCTGGTGGCAGCGGGGCTGATGGGAGCACTGACAGCCACGTACAGACCAGAGCAGAGCTGGGGAGCAGCTAGCAACCTTTGGTGACAGTGACAGGGCAGGTCATGGACATTCAGCTGCATGTCCCCAGAGGCTGGAGCTGGACCACCCACCTGACAGTGCTGAAGAGGGCATATATCTCTGGGCTCTTCCCATCCTTCGTCCTCAGCAAGAAGATATCCTCTGGAGATGAAAGCATGGGGTTTCTCCTAGAATCCCAGGGGTTTCCTGAAGCCACCAACTAAGGGACTAGCTCTGGTGAGGTACAATTCCAGGCATGCCTTACCCAGCTCATCGAAGTAGGTGTCAATGCCACCAGGGCCAGGAACAGAGCACACCAGCCGAGCTTTGTTGAAGGTACTCCACTTGTTGACCAGCACCCTCTGGCCACCAGCATCATTCTGCAGGGACAGGAAGCATCAGGGCCACTGCTGTTACTTGGTACATCCCTGTCTCCCACAGTCCCCACCAGCATCTTACCACACAGACACGCCCCACACGGCTGACAATGGCATGCTCCTTGCTGTCTGCCTCCACCACCTTCTCCGTGAAGAAGAAGTAGGCTTTGTCATTGTCCTGGTCATTGTTGTCTGGGATCAAGTGGGCTGCCACAAACTTGGGGTCTACACGCAAGAGCCAGCCATGTCAGGTGGGGTGAGAGGGCACAGCCACCACCTGCAGCCCCACACCACACTGGGGCTGGATGCCAGCCAGGAGGGCCCCCCAGACCTTGCTGCCCCAGTGCCCTTTCCTGCTCATGACTGGCATGATGGATGCTGCACTGTGGCCAGCAGGTCCCCTGACCACTGCAAGGCTCGTGGTCCCAGCATTAGCCCAGCCAGGGGGGAAGCGGGAGCAGTTACCATTTAGTAGGCTCTGGTCCACCTCGGTGCGCAAGGCGGAGCGGGTCCCCATGCTGCGGAACACACCGGGATCGCGTCCCAAGAAATCTGCAGTGAGGCCAGCGTACAGCTCCCCTCCTGCAAAAACACCCAGCTGGCTGGCACGGGCACCATCCCTGCCCTGCACCCCAGAGGTTCGCAGATCCCAAGGAAGAAAACTCACCGATCATGGTGCTGGCAAAAGCACGGCTGGGCTCGTGAGGGCACCTGCCCCGGCCGGTCTCCACACTGGAAGGGTCCAGGCTGAAGGTGTGCTGGGGAGGTGAGTAGGCAGGTGAGCCCCAGGCTGTGCCTGGGCATGCAGGGGCTGGCTCTGGTCCCTGCCCAGGTTGCAGGCACTTTGCTGCAAGCATCCTCAGGCACAAGCACACCCAAAGGGACTGTATGGAAGCAAGATCCATGCTTTTTGAGGCAAGGCTGATCCTATGAGGATGTGCAGCAGTCAGAGGGATCTGACAGGCCCAGTGCTTGCCTCTCTGCCTGGTCAGTTATCACAGCACAGGCAGGGCTCCTGCTGCCCACATGGCACCAGGCTGGGAGGAGGGAACAGGAGCCAACTAGATTTATGAGCAGTGAGTTGGGAGAGGAGGAAATGTCACCCATGCCTCAGTCCCTGGGAGGACACCAGACCCTGGGGACATGTCTGGAAGTGGGGTGCCAACCCAGACATGGGTAAGATGGGGGAGAGCATAGCAAGAAAGGAACAACAGGGAGCTGCTTCCTGACATAGTCCCCCATCAGTATTTAGGATGGGGCAAACACCACAGCCAGCATCCCTATACAGTCCCAAGGCCCCTCAGGAGGGAGGCAGGCAATGGGGATCTACCTCCCAGGGGTATGCCACTGTGGATGCTCAGGGTGGGCACCCTCCATGATGCTGCCCTACCTCGCCACGGTGCCCCACATAGACGAAGGCACAGACAGGGTGGAAGGCACCTGTCCCACAGGCCAGCAAGTGAGTCCGGTTGTAGGGATGCAGCACACGGACATAGTTGGCACAGTCAGTCTGGGGGGACAGCAATAGAGAGAAAGGGTCACACGGTATCAGTGCATTGCCCACCCCCAGCTCCCTGCCTCTGCCTGGGGCCCCGTGGCAGTGGGTGATCCGCAGCCCTGGCTCCCTGGGCTCTCTGCCCCCAGCCCGGTGCAAGGGGTGTGAGGTGGCAGCTTGTACTCAATGACAGGGCTTGCTCAGACTTCATTTGAGTGGTTCCCAGCCCATTGCAAAAGGACAGGGCTTTTTGCTGCTCCTCCTGCCATCAAGAGCATCCCAGGAAACCCACATGGGATCCAGCCAGCACCTGGGCATCTCCTGCCCATGGGTATGTGTGCACTCACTCTATCACACAGCCCATGCCAGGGGAGCCCAGCAAGCTCCAAACCCAGACCCAAACCCCTGGCGCCCAGGACGTGACCAGATGCAGGGACATCCTTTCTTATTGTGTTCCTGCTGACGCCGAGGATGAAACAAAAGGAGGAAACACCACAGACAGCGACCCACAGGCATCCTGGGCTGCCTCTAGGACAGCCCCGATTGCTGCTGTCTGGAATTGTCCCCTTCTACGGTGGACAGAAGTAATGACGCCGCCAGGGGCTGGAGACCTGCCACCTCTGACCTTCCACATTCTCTCCCGGCAGCTCTCACTGGAAAAGGGCTCCCATCCTTCTCCACCGTTTGCTCGGCGGCTCCCCCTGGCCAGCGCCAGCCCTGCCTGCCCCTATTGTCCCCCTTGGCGGGACGAGAGGCCCCTCATCTGCTGGGAACACCACTGCTGAGCCGCCCCGGGGGTTCTCAGCCTCCCGCTGTTTATTTTCCCTTTGCAAAGAGCCTCTAAAATAGCAAGTGAAAAAAAAAATATATGTTCAAGAAAAATAAAAAGTTGAGCCTGCCCCGGCTCGGATCTGTCGGTGAGAGCTTGTAAAATAAACACACAGAGCAGGACGAGGACTCCCGGGAGCAATTCGTCTGAGTTGGGGGAGCCTCGGGAACTTTCTCCCTGCCATAGTCCTGTTTCATATCGGGGCAGGGAGACGGAAAGAGGGGTAAGGTCTGGGGAGTGAGGTCACTGAATGTGACTAAATCACAGATTTCCCACCACTGGCGGTAGCCAGGATGGGCCAGACTGTTGTTGGGGTCTGTGTAGAAGTATGGGGGTTATGGTCCCTCCAGGCTCAGCTCCTGGAGCCTGGCTATCCCTGCCCACTCAGTGCAGCCGTGCTGGGCCACACTGGCCACTGCTCTGTCGCCACAGGGTTGAACAGAGCCATGGAGACAGGATTTCCAGAGCCGGCAGCAAGCCTCTCACATGGCCAGGTTTGGTTGCTGACTCCCTGCCTCAGTTTCCCTCATGCTTTGCCCCATGGGGCCACCCCCAGCAGGATAACATGGCACAGCCCCAGTGTGGGGGGAGCCACCTGGCACAAGGGGACCCCCCAGCTCAGGACAGAGCACATGCTGGGAGACACTCACCCCTGGGTCCTTCCCCTTACGAAAACACTCCTCTGTCTGCCCCGGGAGGGGTGGCCAGTAGATCTGAAATACAAAAGACCTGTTGGAGCAGGGGGTGGGGACAGCAGGAACTCAGCCTTGCAAATCCATGTCCCCAGGCATGGAGAAAGGGATTAGAGAGAGGGACCATAGCTCCCCAGAGCCCACCCAGCCCACTATTCTCACCCTGCAACCCCAGGCAGAACCCTTCCTCCTGGGGAGAGGCACCCCAGCAGTCTCAGCCCAGAGCAAGGCTGGATTTGGGTGGTCACGCTGGGAAGGGCTGGAGCTGGCCTGGAAGGGGGTGGGCTTGTGGGTAGCCTCGGGAAAAGGTACCGGGAAACAGCAGGAGTGATGAAGCCCATGCCTCGCACAGCCTTTGGCAGCCCTCAGACCAAGGGCAGCTTGGGTACACAAGCCCCTGACCCCACCACAGTGACCCAACACACTGAGGGGCACTTCATTTCCCCCTCCCCTTTCTTCAGCTAGAAACAGCCCAGAGCCTTGTTTGAAAAACACTAATTCAAAGTGGAGAGGGTGATGGACCACCCAGCACCATTGCTCCAGTCTGTCCCCTCTCCAACCGAGGAGCCAGGAGAGGTCTGGGGGCTTTGCCAGCTGAGCTCTGACACAGCTTATTGCTTTTAGCTCCTTGTCTCTGCAGGTTTTCAGCTGAATATTCAGCCCATGATGGGGATGGGCAGCACTCACTCTCCCAATGGCATGTTTTTAGAAGCGTGGGGTCCAAAACACTGCTCAGCACTGGTGGGCTGCACCACCAGTCTCCTAAGCTGCTGTTCGTGACTGGCTAATTGCCCTCCAGTCACCACAGCAAGACCACCCTTGCAAGGCACTATAAGTTTTCAGGATCATTTCAGGGCACTTGAGATAGGGACGTTCCCAGGACAGGTCTTTCAGAATGTTTTTGTCTGGCTCATTTGGGCACCATTTACTCAGAGGGGCAAGAAGTCCCCAGGGATGGTGAACCCCAGGATGCTCAGCAGGATCCAGCTCACCTCCTTGGCATCTGTACTTGCCCCATCCAGGAGCAGGGAGTAGAGCACATCCTTTCCCCCGATGAAGAGCCGATCACGGTACTCATCCAAGAAGAGAGAGCGGAAGCCCAGGAAGCCTCGGTGACCAAAGAAGAGGAGGGAGCGGTTGGTGCCCAAAAGCTCTGCCAGGTAGAGAGGGAAATTTCAGTGGAAGCCATCGTGGCCCCAAGGGTTCCACCAAGCTCCTGCTTCTCAATATCACAGAGATGTCCTGGAACCAGGATCGCTGCTTCCAGACACTCTGAACAGCAGCATCCATCTCCATCCCTTCCCAGAGGTGCCGGCATCCTGGTCTCAATCTGACTGGAGCCTGCTGCTCTGCCTGCCAGACAAAGACAAAGTTGCAGAGCCAATGGGTAGTGGGATCCCAGGCAAGGTTGCTGCCTGCAGCAAGATTTGGCCAAACCACTCCAGACTCCTTCCATGGTTGTGCTGCAGTGAGCTGAGCTGTGCCGTCACCCCCAGGCTGGGCTCACACAGAGCTGGGAGCGTGGTGAGAACGGACATGGGGTGGACAGAAAACAGGTCCTGTTCCTGCTGAGTGCCAGCTGAGGACACAATAGCAGGCACCCAGCCAGCGCCGGGGCACACAAAGCCTGCTGCTGCCACTGCCACCAGACCTCACTGACAGGGAGGTTTCCTCCACAGCACAGCATGGGGAGAGCACTTGGGCAGAGGCACTGGAATGGGCATTCTGAGTCCCTGGGACGGACACCACATCCTAAAGAAACAGGGTCTGATATCAGCGCCCCCAAAGCAGGTCCAAGCCTGAACCTCGTGGGATGCCAAGGGAACCCTCATGGTGATAACACCCTGGGGGAAGTGGCATGACTGGTTTCCAGTGGGAAATGACTTTCAGGGTCAGCAAGCCGGCACAGTGGCGCCCACAGAGCTGTCACAGAGGGAGAGAGCAAGAGGGAATGGCTCAGCTTCACAGGGCTCTGAAAACCCAGCCCAGCAACTGCCCCAAACCCGGGCCAGGCCACCGTGACCGACAGACAGAGGCGGAGGAGGACAAAGCACCATTGATGAGCACAGCCATGTCCCCAAACACCCTCCAGCCCGGAAGACTGCCAGCTGCTGCTGCTGACCCCAGGGAAACCCCCACCACAAGCAACCCCCCCACATGACCCCATGACAGGGGAGGTGGTGCTGGGACAAGCCCAGTTACCAGCAGCCCAGGACACTGGGGTACCAAGTCCCGCTCTTGCTGGGGGGCCATGGTCACCTCCAGCGAGGAGGTGGCCAGCAGTGCAATGCCCCCATCCTGCTGGAAAATGCATCTGCTGGGGCCTGCAAGGGAGACAAGATCCATCCCTGGGAAAGGGACAACAGCCACCTCATCACACACAGCTCCCATCCCTACCAGGTTGCTCAAGGGGAGTCCCAGTGCCCTAACTGGTGTTGCTGGTGGCACAGAAAGATACAGCCCCAGTGGCTCCATTCTCATTGGGAAACCACCTGGGCCTGCAAGCACAGCAACCAGGCACTGGCAGCCCCTCCACCCCATCTACTTGGGGGTACCTTCCTCCATGTGTGCTCACAGCATCTGAGGTCTTCCCATATCGCCTGGTTCAGCCCAGGAAAATGCTGTCGTCTCCTTCTATTCTTGCCCAGCAATAATATTTTCCCAGCTCAGAATAACATTGGCTAAGTCGTCAGGCTCCTTTTATTGTTTAGGCAAGGCTTCCCCTTCTCCCCCAGACCTGGAAAATTCCTCTTGTTCCACGGGTTACACCAGCTCAGAGTGCCTTCCTCTTCCCCAGCTTCATGTCCCCAGGAAGCAGCCCCCTGCCATGCCTCACCCATCCCTGGGACCCCTTTATCTCAGGGTGGGGGTCCCACAGGAGCCACCCCCTCAGGAGGGACAGTGGAGAGCACTGGGCTGTGCTGAAATGCTCCTGGTCCACAAAGAAGCAAAATGCTCTTTCCCTTCTTAAATGAAGCCACTGCCGGGAGTCGAAACAAAAGGAAAAGAGTGGCTTGAAATGCGAGGGAGCGCTGGGGACATGGCCACCCCTGCACCCACAGCACAACGCCTGTCCCTGTCACCACACGAATGCCACCCCACAGCCAGAGCCGCCAGCCACACAGAGCCCAGGCCGAGGAGCTGTGCACAAACAGCTTCAGCTCACCCCTTTCATTTTGGAGGCTCTAATGGCTTTAATTGAAATTTTCATTTTCTTTTTCTTCCCCCCCGGGAAAAAGGCGGTGGCAGAATTTTGTTTCATGGGAAATTTCAGTTTCTGTTTCCAATTTGGAAGACGAATGAAATAATCAGCTTAAGAAGAAAAGAAATTTTTTAAAAAAAAGGTTCCAAAGGTGTCTCCTCCCTATAGGAGGCTGAGGAGCCGCTCCCCTCCTCTGGCCCTGGAAAGCCCCTCAGACCTGGGGAACTGCACGGCATGGCCGGACTTTGTGCTGGAATGGATCAGACACAGAGCCAGACCCTGAGCCCCGTGACCCAGCCCTGCTGGGACCCCAAAACTCCCCACCCGGCTGCCAAGCCCAACCTGAGGACACTGGATCCCATCTCAGGGCAGTGCCATGAGCCATCCTGGGTGCATGCTGTCTCCCAGGGTAAGTGGGGGCCACTGAGTGCCTCAATTTCCCCTTCGACAGAGAGGTAGCCCCTGGGGTTGCCTACTGTACCCTAGGACAGAGCCAGCCTCAGGAACCCCCAGCCCAGGCAGCACAGGAGCAGATATTTCCCTGGCACAGGGAGGTGCTCTGTAGGTTCCCGGGGTTTTCCAAGTACTGGACTGCTCAGGCCTTTCCCCTCTCTGGGAATAGGGAAGATACGCATTATGTAATTTATTTTATTTTTTTTTTTTTAAAGAGCAGGTTCATTCCTTTGAGGCCAGAAGGAGATTGGGGCGCCCCAGGCTCTGTTAAATTTGGCTGGAGCAGCCGGTGGATCAGGCTGGCAGAGTGGGGGATGCGGCGAGCCAGAGCAGGATCACAGGAAAAGTTTTAATTAAAACCAAGCACTGCCCCCGCAGTCCCCCGAGGGGCTCTGGCACCCCGGCACTGGCACCACAGCGCGGAGGGTGCACCTCGGGGACCTCCCAGCCAGCCGAAGGCAGGATCCTGAGCACCCACGCCAGGGGACCACCCACGCACCGCAGCACCCACCCAACACACAGGGCAGAGCGTGCCGGGACAGCGCCGTGCCTCAGTTTCCCCGCGCTCGACGTGAGAGACGACTCACCCTGGGAAGCGGCGGGGCTGGCGCGGCGACACATCCCCTCTCCCCATCACCGGGCTCCCCGCTTCCTCCTCCTTCTCCTCGGGGCCCCCCACGTCCCACGTGGAGAACGGAGGGGTGCCAGGCAGCCACCCACCGAAACGCCAGCCTAACCCGAGCCCCCGGCGCAGGGTGCCACCGATTCCCCCCTCCCGAAAACCCCGCACTTCGAGCGCACAGCCCGCACCTCAGGCTCCCCAAACCTCCACCCAGCCCCTGAAGGGGGGACCCTGAGGACACCCCTCCGTGGGCAGCCCCCCCACCCATGTCCCGCAGCAGGTGCCCCCGTCCCGGCTCACCGCGGTAGGACAGGCGGAGCCGGGGCAGGCTGTGCCCCGCCGCCCCCAGCCAGCACAGCGACAGCGACACCGCCAAAGCCACCACCGCCTGCATCCCGCTGCAGCGCCCGGGGCCGCCGGTGGCACCGAGCTTTTATGGGGCTGACATCCGACCGCCCCCGGCCCGCCCCGGCCCGCCTCGGCCCGGCCCCGCCATCCCTCATCCCCAGGGGCGGCGGGGATGCGCTGTGGGACGGTCCCACCCCTCGGGAGGACCCCAAGAACTCCACACATCCCCGAAGTGCCCTCTGCCACCAGCGCTTTAGGCTTTACTGCAGCCCCTCCCCAGAAAGAGGAGAGACTGGGGAGCAAGCGAGGGAAGCTGGGGTATCCAGCAAGGAGATCCAGCCTTGCCGTCCTGGAGGAGTAGGAAAGGGCACACGGACGCTAAGCATGATCTGATCTCCAAGAACCAACAAGGACTCAGCTGTCAGGTCCCACCTCAGTGCCAGCCAAGCTGGAGACAGTAGGATGGTTGGGAAAGGGGGCTGAGCAGGATGGGGGGGGTGACAGGATGTCACACGCAGCCCTGGTGTACCTGCAGGGCAGAGGATGCACTACTCTCTCCCTGCAAAGGTGCCAACAGAAGGCAGAGGGGCCTTGGCTCATCCCCAACCTTAGGGAATGGAGCAGCCCTGGAAGTCCCCCAGGCACTGTAAAACCACCCCAAGTGGCTCAGCAAGCCCTCGATTTCCCCAAGGAACAGGATGCCTGGGACATCCTGCACCCCTGGGTGCTGGCAACGAGCAAGGAGGAGATGCAGCCAGTGGCAGCCCTGGCAGATAAGTGGAGATGCCTGCGAGGGTTTGGGGGAGTGGCACCACAGCAGGAGCTGATGGCGGGAGGGAAGGAAGGAGCAGGATGAAGCACAGCACTAGTCCCCTGAGGCTGATTGGGAGCGAAGACCACACAGCCTGCCTGGGCAGGATCCTGCCCACACTGCTGCTCCCCATCCCAATGAAGCCAGGGGAATAGGAGCACCCCAGCAGACCCCACTGAACAAGGAAACCTGCAGTGTCTGGGTGAGATCCCACAGGCAGCACCATGGACGGACAGACAAACAGACAGACCACTCCACTCCTGGCTGTGCTTATCAAGATTTATTGACTTGCACAAGGAGGACAGGTGGCACTTGGCCCCAGCTCCCCTATGGACTGGGCAGGGAGGCAGGACAAGGTGTGCCCAACCAGTGCAGCCAGAGGTGGGACAGGGACAGGCACTGCCAACATCAGGAAAGACTGGAGGCACCTGGGCAGGATGTTTTACTGGCATGTGGGTAAGGGGGACACAACCCACACCATCAGTCCACCCTTGAACACAGCCAACATGGCATGATGCCATCTGTGCCCCCAGTATGCTGGCAGGCATTTGCTGTGCCCATCCTTTTCCCCCTTTACAAAGTCTTGCATCCTGCTGCTTGGCACTGATCCTGCCCCCCGCCAGGTGCTCAACCCTCAGCAGGCAGCGGGGGCACAGAGGCCAGGGCGGTCAGGAGGCGGGCATAGATCTCGATGCCCCGCAGGAAGACTTGCTCGTTGAGGAACTCATTGTGGTCATGGAGCAGCACCGGGGTGCGGTTCATGGGCGAGAAGCCAATAGCAGGATGTCCTGCCTGGAGATGGAGAGGCATGGGGTAAGGTCAGATGTGCTCCCCTCCACCTGGACAAGGCTCCTGCTTGGGGCTGCAGGGCTCATTCTGGATGGGGGACTCACGGGCAGGTGGGCATTGCACTTACCGCTCGGATGTAGCGGCTGTCAGTGGCAGCCGGGAAGATCTCGAGCTTGAGCTGCAGCTTCCTGACAAGTGAGACCCTGTGTTGGCATGGGTACAGGGGCAGCCAGGTCCCCTGTGCCCCTGACACCCCATGGGCAAAGAGACTGTGCCAAGAAGGTCTCTCAGGCCTGCAGGACACTCAATCCCATCCCTTTTTGGTGGGGCACAAGGGAGATGCTTTGGCACAGAAAAGGGCACCCCATCCCAATCCCTGCTATGACCCCAGGGGCCCCTGGGGACCACCTGGCTCCCACCAGAGGATGTCCCCGTAAGAGTCCAGCTCTTCCTGGGGACACTACTCACATGTCCCTACAGACCCCACTGAAGGCCTTCCACCATGGGTCTGACTCCTCGGTGGAGGTGATGTGTTGGTCCATGCATTTCTGGCAAAGGGAGAGAGCAGGTGAGGGGCAAGTGGGTGGGCACTTGGCAGGGGAGGGACGGACACGATGTGCCCAGGTGGCTAAGACCCCTCACCTGGTGAAACTCATAAGTGACACCATCCCCGGCACCACGGCACCACGTGGCCACCTGCTCCTCGAAGGCCTGAGGCAGAGACCAGAGGAGGAGTGTGAGCAGGGTATCCCCAGTTCTGCTCCCCTCCTGGGTGGGGCTGGCATGGGGCCCACCTTCAGGTCCACGGTGGGTGGGATGCGGATGTCAAAGCTGGCAGCCATCTCCGAGGGCACCACGTTGAAGGAGACGCCCCCCTCCAGCATGGTCATGTTGAGTGAGGTGACATCCCCCAAGGTCAGGCTTGAGTCAGACTTTAGCCTCGGGGGACACAAGAGAGTCACTCTCTGCCACTCGGGGAGGAGAAATGCTCCCCTACTCCGCCACCACCCAAATATGGAAAGTGAGTCACAGGGTGGCAGCACTGGATCAGAATCTGGTTTGGGATCCCAAGGGCCCCTTTCATGGACCAAACTGAAGCCACAGCCATACTACTGCCATCTCCTACCTCTGCTTCTCGCTCTCCCTGAAGGCCAGGAAGGAGTTGATGACTTTGTGCTGCAGAGGGAAGGGCAGGGGGTGAGGACCAGTCCTGTAGGCTGCTTGGGTATGCACAGAGCAGACATGGGGGTTGCACAGTGTGTACCCCCTCTCTTACCATCTTCTCAGCTGCTGTGTTGCTGATGAAGCGGGACCCATGCCCAGGGCTACCCACACACTTCACCTTTATCCCTGTGGCAGTGGGTATAGGGGGAAGCATTGAGCATAAAGGCTGGGATAGCACCAGTATCTCAGCACCCAGCAGAGCCAGGGACTGGGCAGTGGGTATGCAGGTACTCACACCATGGGCTCTTCTCGCCGTAGAAGACACTAAAGGTGTCAGATGGGCTGGCCAGGCCTGTGGTGGGCACAGACAGTGCGTCAGTGGGGTACAAGGGTACCATGATGTGCCCCACTCTGGTCTGCCCTGGCAGCATTTCCCCTCCAGGCTGGCACCATGTGGGTCACTGTCCAGGGGAAGGGTTCCCTAAGAGGGTGTGGGTGCCTGGGGGCTAATGCCAGCATATGTCCCAAGTGGGGGCACATCCCAGTGCCAGCCCTCCCAGCACTCACCCTCATCCATGGCAAAGCCCACGTTGAGCGCTTTGAACTCGGGGCGCTGCACAAACATCTCCATGCCCTTGTGTCCGCCCACCTCCTCATCTGCAGGGGAGAGCCTGGCATGGAGGAAGGAACTGGGGCACCCCCCAGCCCCCTACTTCCCAGTCCTCCTTCCATGCCAGCCTGGGTGCCATCAGCACACCTGATGTCCTTGGACATGGAAACGTCTCCAGTCTTGAGCTACAGCTCAAAATCTGGAGAGCCTGGCAGGGGGATGCCCGGCTGCCAAACCACGGGGGACTCCGGGGCATCACTCAGCTGCCAACCCCGACTGTGCCCTTGAGAAGGGACAGCTTGGCGACTAACCAGGCACAAAGGTGAGGTGGATGGTGCGAGCAAAAGACTTTCCCTCTGCCTTCAGCCTCCGGATGGCCTCAAGGTACCTGCAGGAGGAAAGTAGTATCTGGTCATCCTGGAGGAGAGGCACTTGCATGCTCTGAGACACCTCAGGGTGGATCAGTAGCGACTCTGGGGATGGCCGCATCCTGTCCTGCATTACTCAGAGGCACCACCAGCACTGTGCCCACCCAGCAGGCACAGGGCCCTCCACTCACTGGATGGAGACACACTTCATGTCCTGGGCACCCCGGGCATAGATGTTGCCTTGAGAATCCTTAACAGCCTCAAAGGGTGGGTAGGTCCAGTGCTCCTGTGGGAAAGAGCAGCTGCAATGGCAGAAGGGCACAGCAGGCACCAGATCCCATCCTCCTGCCACCTCATCCTCCCCACTATGCCCATCCTTAAAGCATCCCGTCCCTGTCCCAGCACCTCAAAGACAGGCACGACATCAGTGTGGGAGTTGAGGAGGATGGAGCGCAGGCGGGGGTTAGTGCCTTGCCAGGTCAGAATCAGCACCACACGGCCCTGGCACACCTGTGGGGCAAAGGCAAGATGTCATGAGGATCCAGGACAGGGATAAAAGTGCTGGGAGAGATGGATTGAAGCCAAAAAGCATCAGCTTGGGAAAAGTTTCTGGATGCCACTTGGAAGGTCACCCCTTTCTCTGCGGGGAGAGGGCAGGCAGCAGGAGCAGGCATGCCTGCACTCTCCATAGCCAGACAGAGTCTGTCTGCAGGTGCCAGACCTGGCTACAGTTCAGTGGAGGTAAGACAAACCCATCATCTTTTCCTAGTGCCCAGGAATCTCCTGGGACAGCCGGTGCCCAGCAGGAAGGATGGCCCCAGCCAACATGACCCTGCCAGGTCCCCAGCTAATCATAGCACAGGCGGCTGCAAAGGTCAGCAGGGAGCAGCTGGAATACTGGCTTAAGGAAGGCTTGGGTCAGCAGAGGATTACAGGCAGGGGAATTCATTCCTGCCCACGTCTGGGGTGCAAGCAAGGGAACAGCCCAGCCACTAAGGACCTGGGCACGGATGGATGGATGGATGGATGGATGGATGGATGGATGGATGGATGGATGGATGGATGGACTGGAGGCTGATCCTCGCCTTGCTCACCTCCACTTTTTGGCAGGCCAAGCCCAGGTCAGTGCCTACACGTTCCAGAAACCGGACAGCTGCATCTGGAGAAGATCAGGGATGCCAGAGTTATATCAGGGTCTCCCTCCCCTCTCCTTGCAACCCCTCAGAGACCCCAAGGCTCTGTGGGGTTCCCAGGCCAAGGAAAGAGGTGACCAGAGAGGGCAGGTGTTGGAGGTCCTGGGCACAAGAAGTGGCCAAGAGCAGGGACAGGAGCAGCTCCCTCACCATCCCTTTGGGGTGAAAACTTGGGAAAGATGAAAAAATAAAAATTGAAGGGGGCAAGTTCAGGTGGAATGGTCCTCCATTGGAGTTTTGTGAGCTCCTCACCAATAAAAAAATCTCAATGTACTCTAGTGGGACAATATAAATGTTAACAGAAGGTGGTCTACATGGAAGGAGTTCACCTGTCCCAGAGCCAGGGCAACATGGAAAGGGGGAGCAAGGGGCACAGGACTGGAGGGAGCAAACAGCAATTCTAGGTGCACTTGGAACATCCCTGCCCCAATCAAAGGCATTAGGAAAGATAAGGCACAAAGGAGTTCGTTCCTTAACACCATGATCAAAACAACCCCGGCACAGGACTTGGGTGCTTGGGTCCAAAGACCAGAGCTGCAAAGCCGCGTTGCCAGATCCCCACATGGCTCCCCTCCTGTCCCCTCCTGTCCCCTCATCCTCACCATAGTCAGGTTTGGGGTGGACAGTGTCGATCCTCAAGTACTCCCGGAAAAGTGTAACTGAGGAGTTCTCCGAGGAGCCTGTGCTCTTTCCAGGCTTCCCAGGTGCCATGTCTGGGACCAGGGCTGGAAAGCTCTGGGGGAAAAGCGGCAAGACAGTTAATCACCCACCGTCCCCTCCAAAGTCCACTGGCAAGCTTGGTCGTCACAGAAACCAAAGTGAGACAGGGCAAAGTTCTCCCTCGTGCGAGTTCTGGGACACTACCCACTTGGGTAAAGGGAAGGATTGGGTGTGCCCCCCATGTTGTCATTATTTCCCCAAAGCACATGTTCCTGCCCCAAACACAGTGACAGGGCAGGCTGTGGTGCCCAGGCGAGGGTTGAGATGAGGAGCTAGGTGGGAGGAAAAGGGGGCAACCCGGTGGAAAAGGGGGTTATGGGGGAAGAGTGGTGTGTAGGGCAGGGGCATAGCAGGGGTTAGCCAGGGATTCTGAGGAGTGCAGGCAGGGAAGGCAGGATGGTGGTGTAAGGAGGTGCAGGTAAGGAAAGGGGGACACTGCCTGCCTAGGGCATGCAGGAAAGCTGCAAGGAAAGGTCCTGGGAGTGCAGGGAAATGGAGGGCAGTGAAGGGACATGAAGTGCTTACAGAGGATACAGGGACAGGGGGGTCACATTAGCTACTGGGGGAGCCTTTTGAGAGGTGCTGAGTGGCTGAAGGAGCAGGAGGATGTGGGTACAGCAGGAGGGGTGAAGGGGAACACTGGGGGGGCATGAGAGCAAGGAGTGCAGAGAGGCTATGAGAGATGCAGTGATCCCGTGGTTAGGGGTGCAGGGCTACTGTGGCTGTGAGTGCAAAGGAGCACAGGTGAGGTATAGGGGTACTATGGCTGGGGTGCAGGAAGGGGGCACAGTGGGGTGCAGGGGTACTGCAGTTGGGATGCAGGAACATCATGATTAGAGCTGGGGAGTGCAGGATCCCGTGGGTAGGGATGCAGGGATAGCGTGGTTACGGGGGCTTATCGTACGTGATTACGACAGCCGTGGTTATGGGTTACTGGGAGAGAAGCAGAGGGCAGCAGACCATGCTTACGGAGTGCATCGTGGTTAGGGGTGCACGGGGGTGCAGGTGCCGTGGTTAGGGGGGCAGCAATTGCACTATTGCGGTGCAGGTGTAGCACGGGCAAGAAGGCAGGGGCGTGCTGGGTACTGTGGTTAGGGATGCAGCGGGGTGCAAGACACCATGGTTAGGGGTGCAGAATACCGTGGTAAGGGGGTGCAGGAGGGTAGACGAGGGGTGCAAGGGAGCGGGGCGGGGTACCGTGGCACGGCTTAAGGGGGGGCGAAGGCACCGGGCGACCCCCCCCGCGGGCTCCCGGACGCTGCTGCCCGACCCCTCTCCTCGACCACCCGCCGCCCCGGCCCTACCTCCTCCACGCCGCTTCCGCCNGCTCAGGGAAACATCCTGCACTACACTAAAGGCGGAAAGATGGGGCGGGAGCCCCGCGGCGCTTGGGAACACACGCAGAAACCAGAGCAGCATCATTTTATTGGCCTCGCGACAGGCGACACGCTGTCCTGCCAGGAAGGGGCAGCTCCAGCCGCAACCCCCGCCACCCTCAAGGGGACACCACAGAAGGGAATAGCACTCCTCGCACCAGCTGTCTGTGCCTCCCAGTCCCTCGGATGCCCCCGTCCTCTGCTGGGCAGGGAGGAGGCGTTGCTCATTTCAGCTGGCGCAGGAAGCCCAGCAAGGCCTGGTGAAAGTCCTCCGGCTTGTCCAGGTAGCAGGCATGGCCAGCACCAGGCACCACGACCACACGGTGCTCTGGGAGGTGCTGCAGGTTCTGCAGAGCCTGGGGAGCCAGCCCTGTGTCACGGTCACCGTACAGGATCAGGGTGGGTGTCTTGATAGAGAGAAAAACAGAACAGTTGTCAGAGGGGTTGCACTTCCCTTGGGCTGTGCCCACCTCCATCCATCACCAGGGAGGCCTGCAAAGCAAAGGGGAGGCAGGTGCCAGCTCCACCATGAGCTGGGGGGCACAGGTCTCCCTCATGTCTAAACACTCCATGTGTCCCTACAGGCAGCACCCAGGGGAGCCCCCCAAGAGCCCAACAACCCACCTCACCTGGACCCGCCGGTACTGCTCAGCAGTGTAGTCCTTGGTGCCCACGGGTGCGATGGGCACAAAGCCAGCCAGCTGGTCCCCCCGCATCAGGAGGAAAGGCAGGGCAAAGCGGCCGCTCATGGAGGGGCTGATGAGAATGGGCCTCCGCAAGCCCAGCTCCTGGAGAACACGGTCCAGGAAAGCCACTCGGCCCTGTGCTGTCACCACCATCTCCGCTGGGGGTGAATCCCCATAGCCTGGCATATGGAAGAGGGCACAGGGTGGGCAGAGGGCATCGTGCAGCCTCCAGTGTGCTCCCTCTGCCAAGGCTCAATGGCTTTGCAAAAAACAGGCACCTGACCGAGCCCCCAGCAGCAGTGCAGCCCCAGCCTCACACCAGGCTCACCAAGTGATGGAGATCAATACCCCAGGGCAGAGTCAAATCCTGGGCACACTGTCCCATGGATCACTGCCAGTTATCCAGAGGCCTCCCTAAAGAGCTCCAGAGCCCAGCAGCAGCTGAGGCGATGGGCTGGATCTTCCCAGAGGGATCAACTCTGCACAGTGCCATGGCCCTACCAGGCAGATCTATTGCGACTGCACGGTAACCTTCTCCAGCCAGCAGCGCCAGTGTGCCCAAGGCCTCCCACGTCTTGGAGGTGAATGCCTGGCCGTGCAGCAACAGGACATCGGGCCTGCGGAGGGGGAAGACAGGTGGAAAGGTGCTCAGGGAAGCTGCCATGCGAGGGCTGGTGATGACAGACCGCAGTCCGGGCTGACCCACCTCCCGGGGCCGGCAGTTCCTGCGGGAACTTCCCTGTAGAAGACGGGAGGCTCTCCCGCAGCCATCCCCGTCCTCGCCGTGCTGTTGGCCGCCCGCCGGCCCCGCTTCCCCTGGTCAGGCCGGGAGCGCTGCCCTTGCCGGGCCACCGGGAGCAGGAGGTATAGGAGGAAGGTGAGGAGCGCCCCGAAGAGCAGCAGCCCCAGGTGGCTGCGGGCGAGCAGCATCTCCGGTGCCGCTGGAGAGGAGAGCGGCAGCAGAGCTGTGAGCAGCGGGCCGAGCCGCGGACAGCCGGCAGAGCCGCGGGCAGNNCGGCCCCGGGCTCCGAGCAGCAGGTAAGGGCTGCAGGCCCAGCGCCGGACGGGGAAACTGAGGCAGGCGCAGGTCCGTGAGCCCAGCTGGCACATGAGTCCCCATGGTGAGGACGATGCCGGTGTGACCCCCCATAACCACCTCCCTTCCCACCACCGCCGGGCCTCGGCAGCAGCACCACTTGTCCCTGCTCCCGTCCCCACCTCTCAGCCCCACTAACAGTCCCCCGGCCCCCAGGCATGGCCACCCCGCGGCTCACCGAGAGCACCGTCACCGTGCAAGGACAGACCCTCTTCTACCGCCAAGCTGAGCCAGCGCAGGCGGCGCCGAGGCTGACGGTGCTGCTGCTGCACGGCATCCGCTTCTCCTCCGACACCTGGCTGCAGCTGGGGACGCTCGCCACGCTGGCCGAGAACGGCTACCGAGCCGTGGCCATCGACCTGCCCGGTAAGGCATGGTGGTGAGCACAGCCCCGGAGACAGGTGGGGCCGATGCAGCCGCTGGGTTTGTCCTGCCAGGATGGCAATCCCAGTGCCCTGCTGTGCTGTCCAGGCTTCTCCCAGCCACTCAGGCAGTGAGGAGCCTGACAGGGCCACTTGTGTCTCCCATGACTCAGGGCTGGGCCGCTCCAAGGATGCCGTGGCCCCCGCTCCTGTGGGCCAGCCAGCGCCGGCGGAATTCCTGAAGGCGGTTTCAGAGGCTCTGTGCCTGGGTCCAGCTGTGGTGATCAGCCCATCGCTCAGCGGCATGTACTCCCTGCCCTTTCTCTTAGAGCACAGCCATCTGTTCAAGGCATACGTACCTGTGGCACCCATCTGCACAGACAAATTCACTCCGGAGCAGTACGCCCAGATCAAAGTACGGACTGGAGGGGCACTGGGGGAGGTCAGGGCACTGGGAAGGGATGGTGAATAGCAGACCATGGGTGGGGAAGGGGAAAGACCAAACAGGTCAGAAACCCCATTGCCACTGGAAAAGGGGATCAGGATGATGGAGGAATGTGACTGTGAGGTAGCAGGAGGGAAAGAGGGGACATGAGGAGACCCAGGAATCTGAGCCTCAGTTTCCCCTGTCATGGTGAGTGTGTAGAAGGGCAAGTGTCTTCCCTGCAGGATGTCCCTGGGCTGGAGGACTGAGTGCCTGGGTGCCTCTGTGCCACTGACAAGCTCCCTTTCTGCATTCCCCCTCTGCAGACACCCACGCTGATCGTGTATGGGGACCAGGATGTGGAGCTGGGGCAGACCAGCCTGAACAACCTGCGGCACCTCCCTGAGCACCAGGTGTTGATGCTGCAGGGTGCTGGACACCCCTGCTACCTGGACAAGCCAAATGAGTGGCATCGTGGGCTCCTGGCCTTCCTGCAGCAGCTGGTGTGAGCAGGATGGGACCACAGGGCAGGTGGATGTGACCAGCCCACCCACCTCTCTGCCTGCACAGCCAGCCCAGCTGCTCGCCTGGCACGCATACTGTGCTGGCCCATGCCAGCACCCAGCTCCCTTGGGACCAAATAAAATGCCAAGCTCTGCCACTGCTTTTCTGCCACGTTCATCTTGTTTCTTTCCACCCTTCCCACATCCTTGCCCCATCCCCACCTCTGTGGCTGCTGTCCCATGCAGGTTTGGGGGACTGACAGCAGGGAAGGTGCACCCACCAAAGAACAGTACATTTGGGGATTGTTGTCCTGTGGATGTGTGAGTGCCAACTTAACTGGAGCCCACCCATCACTTCTGGCAGGACCCCTATGAGCTTCAGAGGGTGTCTGGGGAGCCCTGCAACTGTGTTCAGGGACAGGTAGGTCCCCCAAGGTAGTGACAGGAGTGTCCCCAGCCTGCGGGCCTCCTCTTCATGCTCCTCTTCCTCCTCCCACCCCTCCTGGCATGCACCCAAGTCCAGGGTAATCCAAAGGGGCTTAAAAGGTAACTGCCAGTCCTGGGCAGACTCCTGCCCACGGCAGCAGCCGCACAGCACCCTGGAGAGGTGGGGAGCAATTTACCCAACGAGTAGCTTCTGTGAACAGATGAGGGGGCGGGCAGGGAGGCCTGACAGCCAGGGGGGGACAAGACCCCTGCTCGCCACCTGGCTCCTCCCGCTTTGGTGCTGCTGCACTGGGCACTCCTGGACACAGATGGAGCCAGCAGCAGGGTGCCTCTCCAGTGCCCCCCCTTCCTCAAGCTTGCCTGGGCTTTAGCTGCTTACGCCAGGGCCCAGGAGGATTTAGTGGGGGAGGTAGTGGAGGAGGGGCACTTTTATGTGGGTGCAGGATGCCCGTGTGGGGAGCACATAGCAGTGCCAAGGGTGCAGGAGCTGGTCCTTGCCATGGCAGTATGGCAGGACCCCTCCCTGGAGCATCCCTGCCCCCCAGCTTGGCTCAGATCCCCTGTTGCAGCCCTGGCCCCCCCATACAGGAGTGCCTCCTACCCTCCAGGCACTCCCTCCCAGCAGCAGCCCCGGGGTGCCTGCGGACCCTGGGGTGCCAGCTGCCCCATCCCTGCCCGCTCCGGTGTCCTTGAGCCCTCGAGCCCTGCCAGCTGATCGGCTTCCAGGAAAAAAAGACACGCAATTACAAAGAGGGGCGATGTGTGAGCCAAACGGGGGGGGCCGAGGGGGCCAGGAATGTCCCCAGCGGTGGCAGATGGCCTTACCCAGGGTGCATTGTTCCTTTTAGTGTCTCTTATCCGCTGTAATAGGATCCCGGAGGGAGGGATGTGGGAGAGGGGAAGAGCGAGGGGGGCCCCGGCGTGGACCGGGGTGGGGGCCGAGGCTGCCAGCCTGGCCCTGGCCTGTCAAGCGGCTCATTGTTCCTGCCCCGGGTGTCACTGGGCGCCGCCGGGGACAATGTGGCACTGAGCGGGGCGGCCGGCGGCGGAGGGACGAGGCGCACGGAAAGGTACCCGCCGGCCCCGCTCCCGCGGGGACCAGGGGGCTTGGGGCGGCCGGGAGGGTGAGCGGGGACAGCGACCCCCTAGGACGGAGTGGGGGCTTCCTCGTGTCCTCCCCCCCTACCCCGTCATCTCCCTTTGCCACCCAGAGGTGCTCCGAAGGACGGGCGGTGCCCAGCTTCGTGCTTGTCCCAATGCCAGCCATGGCAGGTGGCTTGTGCCCATCACCGGTGCCTTTGGCGTCCCTGCCAGCCTTGCTCACCAAGGGGAGAGCAGCCCCCTGCCCGCAGACCCCCCAGCATCGCCTGTGGCAGTGGGGGGACGTCTGCGGCCCTGATGCCTCCCCCCTGTTCCACCGGCAGTCTCGCTACTCTCTTCCCCGCGGGGTCTTTTGTCCCCGGCGGGTCCATGCTGCCGTTCATCCCTGGGGGAACGGGGGACCCTGGCAGGTTGCGCGTCCCTGCCAGCACCACGCACAGCTCCGGATGCTGCGGGCAGGGGGTTATAGAAAGGTTCATCCCTCCCCCTACACCCCACATCAGCCTCCCCTCCACCAATATGAACGGGAATATTCATTCCCCTTCCTCAGTCTTTCCCCCTTTCTGCAGCCCACAGTAACAGGCGGGTGAAGATGGGGCGTTCAGACCACCCCGGGGATGCGAGCCATAGCACTTAGGGGGTGCACAGGAGACCAACCTGCCCCCCACCCTCCCCATTACATGATGCAGTAGATGTGCCATAGCGGTGACGAGTCCTGCCAGCACCTAAAATAGCTACCCTCCCCCCGCCATGCCCGCAGACACGGCCCCAGCCCCAACACGGGTGCTTTGTTTCAAAGCCGCTTGGCATTGCTCAGCTTGCCGGGAGCCAGCGGTGCCGCAGCCACCCACCCGGGGCCTGGACACACGGCGATTGTCCTTCTCCCAGCGGCCCTGGCCACCCCCGGCTCCCAGGCACAGGGTCTGGGAGGGCCTTGTGGTGCTCTTGCGGGGAAACAGGGTGCAGCAAAATCGGGCATCATGCCATGGTTCACATCAGGCTGGCGCTGGCAGTCCCCATCAGGAAGCTTGCCTCGGTTTCCCTGGGATTTTGTGCGTGGGCAGGGAGAAGGGAGGAGGAGGAAGAGTGGGGCTCAGACAGACTGCAAGATCATCCACCTGTGCTCCCCTCGCCCCAATGAGCATCTGCAAACTGAACCCCATCCCACAGCCACACTCTCCACACCTTTCCCATTCCCCTCTATCCATCCAGCTCCTGGCCATGTGCAGGACAGGCTGAAGGCAGCTCTGGCAAGCACATAGCAGTGAGTCCCTTTCAGGGAGGACCTGGTAGGTGTGCAGGGTGCCTGTGGGGTATCATGGGGCCGTGCAAACTGGCCCTGCCAGAGGAGAGCACAGTGTTGCCCCTGTCTCAGTTTCCTCATTTCCCAGCCATAGGATTTTCAAGCTACTTATTTGGGGGTTTAGGGGGTTAGTTGGTGCCTCCCTCCTTTCTGAAGACCACCATGTCCTGCAGGCTCAACCCTCCCACCATGGCATCACCGGATGGAGTCAGCGGTGTGGGCGGCAGCCCTGAGGAGACGGAGCTCAGCATCACCCTGACCCTCCGCATGCTCATGCATGGCAAGGTAATGGCAGGGTGCTCAGCACTGCTGGGGAGTCGGTGATGCTTGGGGTGAGGGGCCATGCTGGAGCTCCAGCTGCTCGCCAACCCTGTGGTCCTCCTTTGCTCCCAACATCCCCTGGGAACAGCATTCACATGATTTCTTTTCCCATCCTAAGCCAGGGAGGAACCATTCCTATGCTCCAGTTAAGATACCCAGTGTCCCAGTGGCCCCAGGGCAGGGCCTGCCTGTTGCAGGTGTGCCAGGCTGGGGGCAGAGGAGAGATGTGGCAGGCAGGGAGCTGCCTGCTAATGAGGCCATTCTTGTCTCTGCTTTTGCAGGAGATCGGCAGCATCATTGGCAAGGTAAGATTTGAGGTCCAGGGCACTGGCAGCACTGGGCTGCCCTGTACCTCGCCACCTACTCCGTTCCTCTTCCTGCAGAAAGGAGAGACTGTTAAGAGGATACGAGAGCAGGTAAGGGCATGCTGGGAGACTCCCAGGTCCTGATGCCTGTGCTGCCTACACCTGGTGGCTCCCATGTGCCTGGGACCTGAATCCCAGGTGGAACCAGGTGAAACATGGTGGCACCCCAGGGAAAGCTGCCTGGGGCAGTGGGAGGGGTAAATGTCAGACCTGAAGGCATTGCTCTTCCCTGGTGAGCCTACCCCTGGGAGAAGTCATGGAGCACAGGGCCTGTGACATCCCTAACGGGATGTGACACTGTCCCCAGAGCAGTGCACGCATCACCATCTCAGAGGGGTCCTGCCCCGAGCGCATCACCACCATCACTGGCTCAACTGATGCGGTCTTCCGAGCTGTCTCCATGATTGCCTTCAAGCTGGAGGAGGTAGGCAGCCCTCCCGCACCCTGCTGTGTTCCCCCACACCTGCAAGATGCTGGGGATCTGATGCTGCATCCCCCCTCCCTCATAGGACCTGGGAGCAGGGAGTGATGGGGTGGCAGCAGGCAGAGGGCCAGTGACCCTGCGTCTCGTCATCCCGGCCAGCCAGTGTGGCTCCCTCATCGGCAAGGCAGGAGCTAAGATCCGGGAGATCCGAGAGGTGAGGCTGAGTGTGCCCTGTGGGATTCCATTTTTCGCCAGGTGCACAGAGCCCTCAGTGCGGGAGCTGCCACAGTCCCACAGGCGCCATGGGAAGTGATGCAGGTGATGCAGGAGGAGAGAGCATCACCCTGCAGGTCCTGCAACGGTTCCCTGGGGCTCAGGAGGGGACAGGGGAGGTATGAGATGCTGACCCCTCCCTCAGAGGATGTGGCTGAGGAATGCCAGCATCTTCCTTTGCTTCCTCCAGAGCACAGGGGCGCAGGTGCAGGTAGCTGGCGACCTGCTGCCCAACTCCACTGAACGGGCTGTCACTGTCTCGGGGGTGCCGGACACCATCATCCAGTGTGTGAGGCAGATCTGCGCCGTCATCCTGGAGGTACCTGTTGAGCCCCATGCCCCCATGCCAAGGACACATGTGCTACCACCTTCCCCCTCCCCAAGGATTCCTGTGCCATCCTGGGCCCAAACATCATGCTCCCCCCGCGTGGAAGCTCATAGGACTGCCTGCCTCAGTGGTGCTGAGGGCTGTGCCCAGCTTGCTGGGGGCATGAGGGGGAAGAGCATCCATGGGGCTTCAGGGACATTTAGCCTCATCTCTAATCCCCTCCACCTCCTTCCTTCTGTCTCCAGTCACCTCCAAAGGGGGCCACCATACCCTACCACCCTGGCCTCTCCCTGGGCACCATCCTACTCACTGCCAACCAGGTAAGAGGCCACTGTGCATAGAGCAGCTTCTGCCAGCAAGGGGCAACTCTAGCAGACTCGTGGTGGTCTCTCTGCCCTGAGGGGGGATGAGACAGTGGTTTCCACCTGGCCCCTGACTGATGCCCATTTTTGTCCCCTTAGGGCTTCCCCATGCAGGGCCAGTACAGCGGGGTCTCTCCTGCAGAGGTGAGTCTGCTTCTGTGGCAGCTTCTGTGGGCACTGGGCCCCTGCCCACCAGGACAGGTGCTGCTGGGGTTCCTATCCTGAAAGGCACTGGGTGCATGTCCAGCTCTGACAGGGGCACAAGGAACCATCTACCATCACTCCTAACACCTCTTTCCTCCCACCACTGCCCGGGCAGATGACGAAGCTGCAGCAGTTGTCAGGGCACACGCTTCCCTTCGCCCCCCTGGGCCATGCACCTGCCATGATGCCAGGTGAGCATCTCCCATACCCTGCCAAAGACTGGGGTTATGGGGTGCCCCTCCTGACTCACCCAGACACCTGGCCCTGATGAAGGGGTCGCCGTCCCCTGCACCGTCTTCGGTCCCATTCTCTCCCAGCATGCCTACATGCCCCCCAGCACAGCTGTGTCTTTGATTTCCTGGGATCCTTGCATCCACCAGTACCCCCCAACTCTGTGGTAGGAGAGCCATAACACCAAATAATGACTGGTGCTTATGTCCTGTCTTCCCTGACTCTTGCCAGGGATTCTCCAGGTTTGTCCCCAGGGCCACAGACTGTCTCAGCATGGGTTTGGGGAGGGGGCACAGAGCTACTGGAGGCCCACTCCCCCATTGCTAACATCCCTGTTTCATTCTCCAGGTCTGGATGCCAGCTCCCAGAGCAGCTCCCAGGAGTTCCTGGTGCCCAATGATGTATGTATTGATTTGGGGATGGCAAGGGGGACCAGAATCTGCCTCCACCCATGTGTCCCACCCTGCAGGCACTTTGCAGGGTCTGGGACCCACTGCCTCAGAGGAGGCTCTGCCAGAGCTCAGGAGCAGGAAGGGGGCTGCTGGGGCAGAAGAAAAGGGAAATTGAGGCACATGAGGCTAAGAAAGGGCTTGGCAATGCCAAGGAAGGACCTTGACATGTGGCAGCCTAGCAATGCTAGCAAGGGGAGCTTGAGTGAGACCAAAAAGCAGTCTGCCCAAGGAAAGCAGTGCCTGCCCTCCCACTGCATTCTGGAGTTTCCCCAATGCTCCCGGGTGTAGCAGGTGTCTGGGAGCTCCCTGCTTGGTGTGGCTGCTCCAGCTGCTCTCAGCTCACCCTGGTCCCTCTCCCTTCAGCTCATCGGTTGCATCATTGGCCGACATGGCAGCAAGATCAGCGAGATCAGGCAGATGTCAGGTGCCCACATCAAGATTGGGAACCAGACCGAGGGCTCCAGCGAGCGGCACGTGACCATTACAGGGACCCCCGTCAGCATCACCCTGGCTCAGTACCTCATCACAGCCTGGTAGGTGATAACCTGGGGAGGGACACATACTGGATGCTAGTGAGAGGTTGCACTTCCCCGTCACCCCAAGACAGCTTTTGGGGGATTCCTGCACCCCAGGATCCATGGGAAGGATGAGCTGGGTGGTGCTTTGTGGTCCTGAGATGGTAGGTGCAGGATCTGAGGCCCACCAGGTTTGAGCCCCAGCTTTTAATCCTGCTCAGTAGAATACCCATGATGTGCCATGGAGACCTGTCCCAGGAGGGATGGGGCATGTGGTTCCTGCACCCTAAGATGGGCAAGTTGTGGTGGGAACCTATTCTGTCACCACAGTACTCACTATCCCATCCTTGTTGCTTGCTTCTCCAGCTTAGAGACGGCTAAATCTACCTCCCAGGTGCCACCAGGCCCTGGCTCCGTGGACCTCAGCATGGGCTTCTCCCAGCCCCTCGCCCCAGGCTCTGGTGCAGCACTCCCTGCTGTTGCCCCAGCCCCTCCAGCCCTGCTGGGAACCCCCTATGCCATCTCGCTCTCCAACTTCATCGGCCTGAAGCCGGTGTCCTTCCTGGCACTGTCCCCATCCTCTATGGCGGGTCCCAATGGCGGCACTGCCACCTACACGACCAAGATCTCAGCAGCCAATGGCACCAAGAAAGCTGACCGGCAGAAGTTCTCACCCTACTGAGCCCCAGTGGGCCAAGACAGGGAGTCCAAAGTGCCACTTGGTACCAGAAACACCTCCCTGTCACCCACTCTGGCCCCCAGCCTCTGCCAGGTGCTCAGGGTGGACCTCCTTGCCCTCCACCCCAGAAAAGGGAAGAGTCTTCCTGGTGGTGATGCCCGCTGGAGGAAGGGGCTGCTTCACTGCCTGCTGCCCATCCCAGCAGCACTGTGGCCCCCTCCCTGATTTTCCTGCACAGAGACCACGTGTCCTGGTATTGGGTGGAGGAGCTGCTCCTGCCAGCCTAGGGTCCCTTCTCCTAGTGCCCCGTGCCAGCATGGGACCCCTGTCTCCTGCTTCTCACCCTGCCTACTCTGCCATCCTGGTCTGGCCCACACTCCATCTGGCACCCAAAAGCCAGGTCCCACTGGATGAGGGACTGCCTGGCCTCACTGAGAGTCCCTCTTCCCTGGCTCTAGTGGGGGGCCCTCCCGAGATCACCCTGAGGCAATTGCCTCCCAGCAACCCCATCCAAAAGCCAGTCCCTGCTGGCTTGGAAATGCTGTATATATAAGTCTATATTTTTTCCTCCTTTGTAACTTATCAATGGTTTAATAAAAACACAAACTTTACAAGAAAATAATGATAATATTATCCGCCATCCTGGGTGGAGACTTCTCCCAAAACAGGGGCAACCCCAGCTCCTAGGGACATGGGCTGGCGGCTGAAGGGGCATCCCTGTGTCTGTGTTGGGGAGTGCTGGCCTTCACACCCATCCTCTGGGCGTCTTCCTGGAGCCTCCACCCTGATATGGGGCAGTTTGAGAGGCTATGGGGCAGTTCTCCCTCAGGCCCACTGGGATAGGGAGATATTCAACCCACCTTGCCAGCAACATTTCCGGAACCTTTGTGAGTGGCCTGAGGTTGATGTACTACTGCAGCATCCCCCAAAAGGGTCCAGGGGACTGGGGAGCCCACAGGAGGGTCCCTAAGTCTTGCAGAAACAATAAGACTGAATCTCCTCTGGTTGCTGCTGTCCAGGAGCACCCCATACAGCCATCCCCATCTCCCTGTGTCACCATGCCCACCCTAGCATGCCCCTGGCAAACAGCCCAGTTCAGCTGGCACGTGGCATCACTGGCTGGGCTTCAGCTGGGCAGCTGTGTCCATAAACAGCCCAGCACAGACCCTCAGATGGACAGTTCCCCCCGCCCCCCCCCCCAAGAGGCAGCCCCTGCCAGGCAGAGGGGACAGAGGGCACAGCCACGCATGGCCATGGGCATTGCGTGCTGCCATGCCAGCAGGACACAGTGACACAGCCAGAGTCACCCCTGTGGGTGTGTCCTCCCAATCGCTACCACAGGGAGCAGGAGCTCCTCCACAGAGACATTAGTTTTGGGTTAAACAGCCAAGAATGGAGGTCTCTGTGCCATCCAGGTTCAGCAGGGAGCCCAGAGCCCTGGTGTTACTGGTGTTAGTGGTGTTATCTGGGACATTGCTTCTGGGTAGGGTGCAAGGGACATTGCTCTCCCTGTTGGCCACAAGTGGTCCCAGCAGGGTGATGAAGATGGAGGTGCCCCTCTCCCTGCCTCTGCTCAGAAGCCCGTTGGCATCACACACCCTGAGGAGAGCCCATCCATGCAATTGGGCTGTGCTGGTGGAGACAGCCCGCAGAAGAGAGATGGGGCTTCTGCAGGTCTGTTGCCTTCTACTGGTGGAGAAACCATCTACCACCATAAGCTCCAGGAAGAGGCAAAACCTGAACAAGGACTCCTGCGAATCCAAGAGGCTGGGTCTGACCAAGTCTGATGGGTCACTAGCAGATCTCCTGCGCAGCACAGCGTGACAGAGCCTCCTGCTTCTCAGCTGCTCTCTTCTGGAACCTGACCTGGGATGGGGAAGCTTGTTGTGGTCTGGTCCAGCCTGTTCCTGGGGCTGGGGCTGATGCAGCTGGTGTGGGTCTCCAGTGTGCAAGTCGCTCTCTGAAGGAACAGCAAGAAACTTTCCTGGACAGAAGCCTCTGAGACAGACAGACAGAGCTCCTGACCCAGTGGCCGGTTGAGACAGCTGCGTCGGAGCCGGGCGAGCTCCTCACGGATCTGGCGGTTCAGCAACCCGTAGAAGAAGGGATTGATGGCAAAGGAGGAGTAGGCAATCCAGGTGACCACCACCTCCCCGTGCCCACCACCCACAGTGTCAACAGTGACAGAGGAATGCAAGTGGAAAGCAAAGAATGGCAGCCAGCAGCACAAGAACTGTCCCACAATGAGGACCAAGGTGAGGATGGCCTTGTTGCTTCCCAAAAAGCGATCTGGGATCAGCCTGGGCAGTGGCAGGATCCTGGCAGTGATGATGGTCACTTGGCTGGCGATGGAGTCACATCGGTGTCTGGGCACAACTGCCTGTGCTGGCACAGGTGCCTGCTGCTGTAGGGATGCAACCCGGGCCACACGGTAGACACTGCAGTAGACAGCAAGGATGATGATGGTGGGCAGAATAAAGCAGGTGATGCTGAAGAGGATCACAAAAACCTTCTTGTGGGCCCCAGGGCTCCAGTACACTGTGCAGCGACTGGCGCTGGTGGCCCCATTGCCTTGTGGCCACTCCACCAGTGCCAAGACAGGCATGAGAACAGATTTGACCCAAATGAAGATCACTCCAGCCACCGCCATCCTGATGGTCATCTTGACCTCATACCTCAGAGGGTGGACGATGTAGTAGTATCGCTCCACACTGATGATGGAGATAGTGAGGATGGAGGCACTGATGAAACAGATGTTCAGGAATATCAAGGCCTGGCACTCAGCAATGCTGTAGATCACCCTGTTGAAGCAGGAGGAGCTGGAGATGATCCCCAGGGGCATGAGGAAGATGGCAGAGAGGAGATCAACTGCGCAGAGGTGGCAGACAAAGATGAACTTCCTGAGAAGGGGGGTTTTGAGAATGACAACCATCACCACAGTGTTGGCCACCAGGGCGGTGAGAGTGAGCAGGACCATGCAGAAGAGGCCCAGTACCTCCTGAGCAATGGAGTACTCAGGGACGGAGAGCAGATCTAGACTGTCCGTGGTGTTTGGTCCTGTTCGACTCGCCATCCCACTTAAGGGCTAAGCCAGCAACTCCAGTGCCTGGGCAGAAAAGGTTCTTCTGTGTCCCATAGAGGGAAACCCCACGACAACCATGGCCTCTGTCTTCTCGCCTGTTGGGGTTGGGACTGGGGTGTTAAGGAGAAGAACCAATATGAAGAAGAGCCACAGAGAAACACAGAGACAACCAGTGCACCTCCAAGATGCTGGAGGAAGGAGAAGTAGCCAGTGAAGTCACAGCACAGTACTGGCTAGCACTGCTGGGATCTGTGGGCACCCATGCCAGGCTAACACCCCGCCTCCCTGCCCCAGCAGCACCAGCACATCCCAAGGAAGGACAGCACAACCCATCTGCCCCAACCCTCTTACTCCAGCCACAAGAGACCCTGGGGTGGGGTTCAGCACACCTTTGCTCCTGGGAAGGTGGGCGGTGCTCCTCTCCTCACTAGGATCCCTCTTGCTGGTGTCGCTCCCGCAGCAGAACCGGGGCTGCCAGCCCTGTGTGAGGCCACACTCCCCCTTCCCAGCTCCCGTCACCCGCTCGTCATCCTGTTTGCCTGCAGCCTGCCAGCTGCGGATGGCACCAGCTGTCACTCCCAGCACTGCCTGCACTGCCTGCACTCGTGGCAGTCCCACAGGGACAGCTGTTGGGTCCTAGCAGCCAACAAGGGTTCAGGAAGGGGGGACTGGGGTCCCCAAGACCTGCAACTTCCAGCATGGCCACCCACTGCACCAGGCCTGGTCCTTCCACAAGAACAGCTCAGCTCCCAGGTCACATGGGCTCAAGGGACAGAGCTACAAGCAGGTCTGCAGCAATTCCTCTCCACGGGTGTGTGGATGCTCATGCGGCATTGGGGTAGCACAGCTGGGAGCTGCCCTTCTCTGGCACTCTGGGGAGCGGGGCATGCTCAAGAGGCACACATGAGCATGGAAAAGGCTTTGCCATGGCTGCCAGGCTGCAGCAGGGCACCAGGCATGGCACTGATAATGGCACGAGAGGGAGGACTGGCACTCACTTTCGGGATGTATGGATGAGTTCCTCCATGCCCAGGCAGAACAGCAGATCTTGTTCATCTTCTGTAGCTCTGGCGCTAGAGCTTGAGATATGTGCCTTGCTAAGGTCATGAGGGCAGTTGGCTCTCAAAGCCACCAGATTTCATCTCTGAAGGCTGTAACTGCTCCAGAGTGACCCTTTTGGGTACCCACCAACACATTTCCCTACAGCAGATACAAGTCGCCAAGGGCAGGAAAGCGAGAGCACCATTCAGTACAAGGCTTTTATTCACTGTCAAAGCAAGCTCTGTCCCCACGCCAGCCTGTCCTTTGCCAGGCCCCAAGTGGTGTGGCCTGAGAGTCCAGATCACTGCGCTCTGGGCGGGTGGGTGTCACTAGCTGGTGCTGGGGTAGGGCCACAGGGTTCCTGGGCACCCTCAGAAGTGGAGCTGGACAAGGTAGCGGATCCGGCATTGGCTTTCCTGGTAGATGAGGTACTCACTCTGCATGAAGGAGGAGTCCTTGTAGGCAGGCATGGGGATGGGCTTGCCCTGGCACACCAGCACCTTCTTGCCATCCAGCCGCATCTCCTCATCCTGGGCAGGGTCTGGGCCAAAAACAACCCCACAACACCACATCAAGCCCAAGATCTGACCTCTCTCTCCCTTGTCCTGTGCCCACCCCAGCCCTACAAACCCCACACCCCTCCTGCCCCAGGCTCACCTGGCTCTGTCTGGCCACAGGCCAGGACACTGTCATAGCCAGCAGGTGGCTGACACAGCGAGGGGTCATCGCGGGTGATGTGATAGGGCTTGCCCAGGGCCACCTCCGTCAGGAACATGATGCCAACATTTTCAGATGTGCAACGCACTGACATGGGAGAAATGGATGGAGATCATAGCACCATCTCTGGTGTTCCTATCTCATTGCACACAGCCCATTCTGGGACACAGGGACCCACCATGCAGGGAAGGGGTTTGGCATGCCCACAGTTGCCAAAGTGGCAGGGGGTATGTAAAGGCAGTCAGGTTCACACATACCCTGCGGGCATTCCAAGTGGCTTTGCCCGTCCCAGAACACTCACCATAGCAGGCTGATTTGCTGTTCTCGGAGGCAAAGTAAATGCCCTTGCCCACACGCCCACCCGAGTGGGGCATGATGCGCAGGCCACTCTTCAGGATGGCTGCAACCACCGCCACATTGGTGCCATGCCAAAGTAGGCGCCGGTGTTCCAGGAGATCATGAGCTTTGAAGCGCTCATCCTGGAGAGATGCAGAGCTAAGGGGTGCCCACAGAGGGAGATATGGATGCCCAAGGTGGAGGACTGCCACCCACCCCCCAACCCAGACACAGTGCCCAGTTGGAGGGGCAGGAGAGCAGGTGTCTGTTTGCCCCTGGCCAGCTTGGCTGAACACCTCCCTGGGCAGAGAAACCCAGAGCTTTAACACTATCCTGGAGTGCAACCCGGGCTTCCTCACTGCAAAATGGGGAAAATCATCACCTCACCTCACCGTCTCGGGCCACCTGCCAGATATTGAGGATGTGGAGTTTGGGTCCAGTCTGTGTCACGTAGTTTTGGATCAGCTGCCAGGGAGGGAGGCAGGAAAGTGATGTCACCATAGGCAGCCATCCCAGCAATGCCCATGAACCCTCTAGGACAGTGGGGACCTTTTGGAGTGCTCACTGGCCTGGCACAGTTGCTCCCCACTATGGGACACTGGCACAAGGAGCACCTGGTATTCCTGGGAAGCTGAGTCCAGCAGGGAGAGCTGGCAGCAGAGCAGGGCATAATCCTGATCCAGTGGGTGGATTACTTCTTTCTCCTCCTCCTCCTCCTCCTTCACTTTCTGTGCCTGCAGGCTCTGTGCCACTTCAATGTCAGCCAGCACCTGGCAGGGACGGACCAGGGACATCCTCACCACCAGTGCTGATCACCATGCTGGGGGACCAGGGCAAGCCCAGCCTCCTGCCAGCAGCTCCCTGCCCCACAGGCAGAAGCCCTCCTTGGGGACAGATGAACCTGCCATGTGCCCTGACATCTCACCAACAGCATGTCCTTCTTAGCACGCAGCAGGTCAGGGGAGTTGATGGGGGATGGCCGTGCCCGCCCAAAGTTATGGGGGATGATGGTATAGAAGCGGGAAGAGAGCTCCTCCAGGCGAGTGGCCTGGGGGGGCTGCTCCTGCAGTGCCTCCTCCAGCTCCTCCAGTGCCTCAAAGCCCTTTGCAATCTGTTGCTTGCTCAGCTTCCCCAGAGGCATCTTCTTTATATCTGGAGGGTGTCAGGGGAGCATCATGTGAACCCATCCACACCACTTGACTTACAGATACTTCCAAGGACCTCCAGCATCAAAGCACATGCAGGCACTGGCACAGGGTGTCCACGGTCCCCCCATAGTCCCAGATTCCAGGATGTAAGAAGGGATGCTCTAAAATCTATCATTTTCTCTGCTCTACTCACCCGCCTAACCTGTACCCCCCAGACTCAGCCCATGCCACCCATCACCTCCTACCGATATTCATGGTCTGCATGGCATCCCGGAACATGTCGCTGCTGAAGATGAGAGACACCAGGTCCTGTGTGGCTTTGTCCAAGGTGCAGGGCAGCACCCGCTGCTTGCAGACCTTGGCCCCATCTACACCATCCACCTGCAGATCCCCAACATCACCTGTGAGCGGCTGTGGGAGCATGGCACCTGGACTGCCTGATCGGGAGAATCTGGACCCCCGGCAGCAGAACAGTGTACAGGCACCGCCTCTGTTTTCTGTGATCAATGCCATCCAGAAGGCCCTGGTTCTCATTTGGGATGCCCTCTCACTCCATTTCAACCCACTAGCCCCAAATCCTTCCCTGCAGGCTCTTTCAGCAGGCATCCAGAGCCCACTCAAAACCCACCCAATCCTGGTGACCCTCCTGGATGTCCTGGTATCCAGTAAGCCAGGAGTGGGATATGAGGACCGCCCCACTGTGGTGACAACCCGGCTGCCTGGTGTACTCACCCTGAGGGCAACCTCCACCTCCTGCTCGGTCCCTGGCTGCACCTCGATGAGCGTGTACTTCCCCGGCTGGGCAACAAAGTTTTCCTTTGTTGCCCAGCTGTTCTTGGTCTTCTCCCGAAACTTCTTCTCAAAGTCCTTCTTGGCAGCCTCCAGGGAGGCGTAGGGCATGAGCTTGGACTGGCCCACCTCCCCCTGGCAGTGGACAGCAGAGGTCAGGACCTCCCCAGCATCCCTGCTCCATCAGCTCCATGCTGGAGAGAGCAGGCAGGGTTCAGGGGGGGCTGTGATGGGCAGAGCTATGGGGCACTAAGCAGGAGCATGTCAAGCAACCTGCTTAGAAAGACAGCCCATGTCTCCTTGTTGGGGTGTCACATTCATATTCACTGCAGTGACAGATGCCATGTGCCCCAGCCAGGCGGACCATGTTGTATGGGGACAAGTCCTTGAAGCCCCTCCAGCTAAGAACTATAGCCCTATAGGGCACTTGGTTTCTTGTCTTGGGACCAGGAAAAAGGGGTGGGGACTACCAGGTTCATTCTCAGCTTGTGGGTGTCCAAAGGCAGGGTGGGGACAGCTGCAGTGCAGGGGAAATGTGGTGCCAGAGTGGACTCACCACACGACCCCACCGGTTCCAGACACTGTAGGCACCATCGTGCTCGAGGAGCTGGATGATGTAGAACTTGTTGTTGTTGGCACTGATATTGGTCTGGTTCAGGGTGCAGTCATAGTCCTCGTAGACCTACAGTGAGTGGCATGGCCTGGGCTGGCACCTGGGCAGCATTTGGGGATGGGGAGGGTGCAGAGTTGTCCCAGCAGGGACACAGAGGGGTCTGCATGCAAAATTGAGGCTGCCGCTGTGTCAGAGGATGGGCACTGCCCCGGGGCTCTGCCTTCTGCCCATGTGCCCCAACCTTGGTCCCAGCCCCTCTGGGTACCTCAGCCCCACTCTCACCCGAGCCCCTGCTGCTGTGCTCAGGGGGCACTGCCCATCGATGGTGGATGGGGGCTTCTCCTTAGGGGCAGTTTTCAATGCTGCCAGGGTGGATCTCCAGGTGTCAGCCTCCTCTTCCCCTTTTGCTTTCTTTTCCCTGCCATCCGGCTGCTTCGAGGAGGACGCGTGGCGCTTGGAAGCCATGGGTGAGCCTCCCCCGCGGGGTCAGCGCAGCCTTAATCCCCCAGCAAAATCCTTGGGGAGAGCAGAACAGAAGGTGAAAGAGGCCAAACTACCCTTCCGGGAAAGTCCAGCTGGGCTGCGCCTCCCTTTCCCTACGCCTTCAGCACACAGCCAGGGTGGAGGAGGGGATGGGACCTCTGCCCACAAAATGTCTCAGATTTGTCCCTCTGTTCAGGGTGAGGGAATAGAGCCTCTCGGCACCTTTCAGCCCCCAAGGGACCCCGAAGTAGAAACAGCCCAGTGACACGGAGCCAAGGGGGACCGCAGGGCGGGGACAGCAGCTTGCGCAGCAAACTCCTGTCACAGGAGCTGGAAGACGACAAGGGCCTCCTGGAGAAGTGGGAGGAGCCGGGAAAGCCCTGCCGGCTCCCACCTCCCCTTGCCAGAGACCCCCGATCTACGGGAGTCTGCCCCCCGGCTCCCCCAGCTCTCTGTCCCCAAGGCCATGCAAGAGAAGAAAGCAGACAATGCANCCCAAGACGAGTGAAGTGCTTTGATTCGGACACGGGTGGGCTCGGACAGCCCCTGTCTCCTGTGCCCCCCCAGTTCCCAGCTGGTGGTGAGGACAGCAAAGGGGGCACAAGAACGGGGAGCAGCTGTGTCCTACCTGCTCCCGCTGCCCAGGCTTGCCTGCCGAGGAGCCTTTGAGAGCCTCCCAGCGGGTTGGGCAGCCTGCCTGGAGGAGAAACTTTCTCTCTAGTCATGAGGCAGGGATGACAGAGGAAACAGCTGTCACGCCTCCGGGTAGCGCATGCACTCTGTGTGTGCTGCCTGCTGCCTGCACTGCCCTGGGCAAGGGGTGACTGGCACTGGCTGCCCCTCCAGCCAGCCCCCCTCTGCCATGCTCTGAGGCAGAGAACACAGCCTTGAAAGGGTTAACGCTGGCATCATTGTGCACGTTAAATGTCTTTCTTGGGCTCTTACCAAACAGACCAGAGGGTTCGGCAGAGGGCTGAAGGTTGGGTGGAAAGGAAGACCTGACTGCACCCTGTCATTTGAATGTGGCTTGGGGCGCTGTCAGGCCCTCCTGCCTGCAGCCTGCCTTTGGCTGAGGGGTGCGGGTCTGCACAGGAGCAGCTGTGCAGGCAGCAGGGACGGGTGCCATGGGCAGGAGGCAGAGCTCATGCTCGGAACATGGAGAGGACAACATTGCTTGGGCCAAAGCCCCCGGGGCTTTGTAACTACTGGGCTTGGCCACATCAGCCCAGGCAGTGCAGGCAGGGATAGAGCCCCATGTCGTCACTCGGGGGCACAAAAGCTGATTTAGTTTTGTGGTGCTCCCTCAAAGTACTGCCGCCCATGGCAGCTTTTTTAATTATTAACAGGACAGAGGAGTAGGGCCTTTTCACTCTGTAGAAGGCTCCAGGAAGACCTTAGAGCCCTTTCCAGTGCCTGAAGGGGATCCCTGAGAGCTGGAGAGGGACTTTGGACAGGGCTGTGAAGTGAGAGAACAAGGGGTAACAACTTTAAACTGACCAAGGGCAGGGTTGGATTGGGCATAAGGAAGAGATGTTTATGGCAAGTGTAGTGAGACAGTGGCACATGTTTCCCACGGCAGCTGTGGCTGCCGCATCCCTGTGAGTGTCCGAGACCAGGCCAGACAAAGCTCTGAACATTCCGGTGCCGTGTGGGGAGGACTGTTTATGTTCACCACTCTGGGGTGTAGCGTTCGATCTCTGTACGGGCGTTAGATGGTAAATTGGACTAGATGATCCTTGTCGGTCCCTTCCAACTCATAATATTCTGTGATTCTGTGACTGGGGGACCCTTTAATGGCGGGTCCTCCCGAACTTCATCTCCCGGCGTGCTCCGCGGCGCGGGCGACCGCTGCGCATGCGCACCTCTTGGAAGCTTCCAGGCGGCGCGCGCGGTGGCCGCTGGGTAGAAGACGGGCGGTCCCGTCGGCGCCATTTTGTGGCGAGGCAGCGAGAGGCGCTGGGCGGGTGTGCTGGGCGTGTGGTGCCGGACAGCGCTGCGCCGGGTGCCTGCGGATCCTGGGCGGCGGCATGGGCTCGGACAAGCGGTGAGTGGCGGCGGGAGGGCAAGGGGAGATGGGAGGGGGCAGGTAGGCAGTGGTGGGGGTCGCAGCGGGCGCTTCCCTCTCTGAGCTCGGCCCGCTGTGCTCCGCAGGGTGAGCAGGACGGAGCGGAGCGGCCGCTACGGCTCTATCGTGGAGAGGGAGGACCGCGACGAGCGGGAGTCCCGTAGCCGGCGTAGGGATGACTACAAGAGGTCCAGTGAGGAGCGCCGCGGTGACCGCTACGATGACTATCGCGACTACGACAGTCGGGACTATGATAGCCGAGACTACGACAGCCGCGATAGCCGAGACTGCCGCGACTACGATAGCCGGGACTATGACAGCCGAGACAGCCGCGTCTGCCGGGACTACGACAGCCGAGACAGCCGCGATTGCCGCGACTATGATAGCCGCGATTGCCGCGACTACGACAGCCGGGACAGCCGAGACTACGATTGCCGGGACTACGACAGCCGGGACTGCCGAGACTACGACAGTCGCGATAGCAGAGACTATGATAGAGACTACGATAGCCGCGATTACGATAGCCCCGAGGTGAGTGGGGCCGGCGCCGCGGGGTCCGGGTCTGTGGGACGGAGGGGACAGGGACCGGGTTTGACCCTGGGGCGCTGCTCGGGGACTGTCGCGACTCGTGTGTGTGTGTTCGTGCGGGGACGCTGCCGGGATTCCCGGTGGCTGATCCTGGGCCCTGGCTTCCAGAGGGAGCGGGAGCGCAGGAACAGCGACAAATCAGAGGATGGATACCATTCCGATGGCGACTACGGAGAGCACGACTACCGGAACGACATTAACGATGAGAAGGAAAGCAAGACCATCATGTTGCGTGGCCTCCCGATCACGGTTACGGAGAACGATGTGAGTAGCGGGGCAGGGCTGTGCCGGAGCGGGGCCGCTGCCATTTTGTGGAGCGCTGCATCATGGTGGCCCCTCTCCAGCGCCGTCGCGCTGCCATTTTGAGTCCTGAGAGCCTTTAAACTGTCACTGTAAAAGTGGCAGAGGTCAGTTCAGCGTTAAACAGTTTCTGTCAGACGATCTGCAAATAGTCCTTTTTTCATACATGTTGGGATGTTTTCCTGAAGAGTGGGTTTTAAACTACCTGCTCTTTGGTGCTTTTATGTATTGGAGGGAGGAGACAGATTTTTTTTTTTTACTTGTTCCCACTTGTGGGAGAGGGGAGGGGGACAGAGACAGAGGTGGCACTTTACTGAGGCCAGAAGTTGTGCCTGGTGGGGTGACACACAGAGACGGAGCTCCTGTGTCGAGCACGGCCCCGCACAAAGCTGCTCTGTGCCGGCACGGCTGGGGAGTCATGAAATGGCTGCTGCCGAGCTGACCGAGCAAGTACACGAGCTTGCTACTTACGTAATTATTCTAACAGAAAGATGTTAAAGCTTTAAGGTTCTTTTTTTATTAGTACTTCTAAGTTTTTTTTCTTCACTCCTAAATTATTTTGGTTACCAAGCTGTAAGGCCACAACTGTTGTTTGGGGGGGGGTTACCGTGTAAAAGCTGAGCCATTCCGGTTTGTTTTCAGGCTGACTCCACCTCTGCCTCCGAGGTGGTGTGTTTTGGTTGCTAACACAAGGAATGTTTCTGCACCATTTCTGCAATGCGTTTTTTCCCCTTTTTCTTACTGATTACTTGCTGCCCTCCTAATACTGAGTCTCTTAATCACCGTGTACTACTCTTAGTATTTCCATGTGTTTGATATAAAGTGTGGGCTCCTGCATCCAAATGAGGCAACCCAGTCAGACATTACACAGAACGTTCAGAACAGTTTTTGTTTCTGAGATGCTGATGTTTTAGCTCTACAGTTGTGCAATAACTGTAGCACAGTTAATGTGAATGTTTAATTCTGGACTCATCTTTGGAGTGTAGACAATACATCTTGGAGTTGCTAGTTTTCTTAAGTCAACGTTACATCAACATTTCTGCCTGTGTACACAATATTCTGCATTTTTCATGAGAAAAAGCTGCTTGCATCGAAGATAGCTATTCCAGCCAGCATATAAATGAGCAGATTTAGATCAGTTTTGATTCCAGTCAGCAGCCCTGTTGTATGTAGTGTACTTTGAATTCTGTGAAAGCTGCTGAAAAACCTTTTATCTTCTGCTCTGTCATTAAAAAGACTTGTTCGTGTTTCTTTTTTCTCCACACCTCCCACAGTGATTTGTGTTGCTTGTACCACAGCTTTGTTACAGGTGAAGAACTGACGTCTCTTTAGCATTTTCTGTCACGACACGTTCTTAACAAACCTACTGTTACCTCCTGAAAAACTCAAGTGGTCTGTTAAGAGGATGAGAACTTTAGCATGAGGCTTAAGAACACATTCAGCGTGGAGCCTCACAGTGTAGTCTTGTATTTTTGTTGCTGGGAGCAAGGCATATTTAGGCATGCAGGGACAGTTCTAAAAGCTTCAGGTCAAGCACAGTATTTGCCAAATCTTGCACAAATTACTTTGGAACACGATGTCACAGGGATTCAGATTCTGGACAGTTCTGTGGTCTGAGTGAGGATGACAGATGATTTAATGTAGAGTTCGATTATGTGAGCATTCAGCTTCTCCATAAAGGTTTTCTTTGTCTCAGGTAATATTGAGACTGTTAAGTTTGTGTACTTCTTGCATGTATTGTAAGGTAGGTTAATTCTGTGACTTCTAGCTGTCTGCCAAGATATGAAAATTTTAACTATTTGATCAAAATCTCCTACAGATTCGCGAGCTTATTGAGTCCTTTGAAGGTCCTCAGCCTGCAGACGTGAGGCTGATGAAAAGAAAGACAGGTGAGAGCTCTAAATCCAGTTCTTGACATCGCCTTCCTCTTCCCCAGCCCAAAAGTGTATCCAGAATTGTCCCCAAACTGCAAGCACATGCAATACCAAAAAACCAACCAAACAAAAAAGCCCGGTTTGCCATGGCTAAGGAATGTGGCTTTTTGGAAGACTTTTAGATAGCTGGTCAACATGTTAAAAGAAGTCTGTCTACAGGGGGTTTTGGTAACAGGTATTGGTAAGTAATAGTAGTGTAAACCCATTTGATAGTATGTAGTCTGTTGCATGGTTACCTTTAAACGTGGATTCAAAAGGAGTGAAATGTAGCCAGTTAAGGCAGCTTGGTTCCTTGCCATGGCAAAATAACGAGCAGATCCCAGCAGTTGACGTCGCATTTGTAAAGCTGCTTTGTCATGAAGTAATGAAGCAGTTGGAGAGAGATTCGCCTGTTTTAAAGGAACTGACTAACACAAGTATCCCGTCTATATCTGAATGCTGTCTCTAGGTGTAAGCCGTGGTTTCGCCTTCGTGGAGTTTTATCACTTTCAAGATGCTACCAGCTGGATGGAAGCCAATCAGGTTGCTTCACTCACCAAGTCTAGATATTCCTGAAAATGGAACAAGTCTGTACAGTTAACAAAAAAAAAAAAAAAAAAAA
>WEKX01003503.1:45922-69120 GCA_013390025.1 Pitta sordida
AAAAATAGAAGTGGAAGGAGTGGTTTGTTCCATAATAGTGATTTTTTTTACATTTAAAAGCTTTGTATATATTAAAATTTGTAACAGTAGGACAAAATATCAAGTAAAATTAGAAGAGAAAATTGGCCGTTTTGAGCACTCTTTAGTAAAAGGTGCCGTTCTTTTAAATGGCTTGGTTGTGATTTAATTGGTTCATGAATATTTGGTTAGTAGCCCTTAGGAAATCCTGGCTTGTTTCCACTTGATGCTTCCTTCTCCAGTGCCGGAGAAAGCATCAGATCTCTGTTTATATTGGTATTAATCCTGAAAAAGTGGCAGTGGTCTGTTCCCCCAGTTAAAGAGGGTGAACTGACTCTTCTAGAGGAAAAAGCACATTTATTACAACTAAATTAGGGAGCTATCTTGTGTTATGTTCTGTGTTCTGGCGTTTTTCTTAGCGTGACTTGATAAGGAGCCAAAATCCAGTAAGAGTCCTCTAGTTTGTTTTCCCATGAGATTTTCCTGTGGTACTGCAAACAGTTCCGCATCTTTTGCTGCCTTTTTGAGTATTCATAACCTGGTTTAACAACAGAACATAAAAATACTCTCAAAGTGAGCAAACTGTATTGAGTCACTGTTTTTCCTTGCACCTGAGTATTTGATGCAAAGGTGCCAGGGCAGCACAAGGAATACTGTTCTGTTCTGTTCATAAATGACACTGTAGTGGGATTCATGACAGTTCCAGCAGATGGGAATTGTCGTGTATGTTCTGCTGGAATAGTGTTTCACGTGTCCCACACCATGGGTGATTTTCCAGCCAGAGAGCAGCTTTCAAATTACATTTTCCCAACATATGCTGCTCAGTAGCTATAGTGGATGCAGTGGAGTGACATCTCAAGAAATTAGTGCTGAGCGTATTTTCAGAAATTAGATAATTCAGGTAATTATTTTAATATATACAAAGCTGTACTGATGTATAATTTAATGAAATCTATTCAAATTCACTCCAGTAACCAACCACCCCAGTAGTAGGGAAAACGTAGCCTCTCCCCAGCAGCCGGGTTGCTGACTATTAGATGACAGATGATGTATTGCAACTATGCCAGCAGCCTTGTTTCTATGTGTGCACATCCAGTGAATGCTGGGCCCTCCAACCCTCCCTCCTGCCGGTAGGAGCAATGGCTTTGCCCTATTTAGTTGTGCAGAATGTGAGAGCCTTATTCATGCAACGTGCTAGATGTGTCAGACCCTGTTGTCAGAAAAGCCACTGGTCCTGACACTCTGGTACCTCTGCAGTAAATATAAAAACGGTTCACCTACTGCAGTGTCTGGGGTTTGGCCTCTTAACATGCCCTTCCTCAGATGTGCTTCCACTTGTTTGACCAAAATACATTGATGGCCGTATTTTGAAAGGGCATTCTGCATACCCACGCTTGGCAGAGCCTGAGACTGAGAGTCATGGCTTCTTAAATAGCTGTAAATTCCTAACTCCTCTGAAGTCAGAGTGAGAGGAAATGCTGAAAGCATTATGAACTTTTCCTACCCTTGGAGAAGCTTCACGTGCAGTCTAGTTACTCAGTTTGGAGAGCTCCTGCCTGAATGAAGAACACAAACCTCGTCCAGGCTTCCAATTGAACTGATGCATTATTCAAATGAAACCACTCTGAGTTATGTTTCAGTTGATGCCACTTGTAATCCAGCCTTCAAGAAGTCTAAGCAGGGTCCCTTTGGGAGGAATTACTGTATTTTCAAAGGGACACTTCTGAAGTGTGCTTGGAAAAGTAATCCAAATCTGGTGGTTAAAAGGTCTGGGGTATTTGGAGTAGGGGATGAAGTGAAGCAGTCACCTAAGGACATGTTTAAAAAGTTGCTTAGTGCTATACCAGCAGTGAATAGAAATGTGGGGGCAAAGAGACTCCTAAAAATGTGTTAATCTTGAATGCAGCAGATTAGGACTTTGTCTCCTTCGAGACACTTCCGGGTTCCATGTCAGCGTTTAGTGTTTGGCAGCTTTTTCAACACTCCCTGATTCTGTTAATCTTTGCTCCAGATCCCATTCTCTTACTGCCCTCGTCCTCCTCTCTGCAGGATTGGATGGGCAGGGTGTAGGTGGCGGTGGTTGTCCTCCACATCCTCCCCATATGTTGTCCATTTAATTCCGGAGCACTGATTCCTCCGAAGGGTGCTCTGCCATGGGAAAATGGACGTGTGTGTCTCGATACAGGAATAATTGAAACCACTTTTTTTGCAGAAAAAGCTGGTGATTCAAGGGAAGCAGATCGCAATGCACTACAGCAACCCCAGACCTAAATTTGAGGACTGGCTTTGCAACAAGGTACAACGTGTGGTTTTATTGGAGGGGCCACAGTCTTAAAATAACTGATTTGGGATGACTAGGGGAAAAAGTATCTGGGATGTTCTGAAAAGCAGCTGTGGTACAGATAAGGGCGGCTTTTGATGTTCTGGATTATTCTGGTGGGTTTAGCTTTGTTGTGTTACTACGTGTGAATGTTTGGGTTTCCTTGCTGTACAGCAACCACAGCAGTGTTACAAATGATGCAAGTTCTTACTTGTCTTCTCTTGTTTGTCTTAGTGCTGCCTGTACAACTTCAGGAGGAGGCTAAAATGCTTCCGCTGTGGAGCAGACAAATTTGGTATGTTACCTTGATTTCTTTGGTTGTGTTTAATTTTGTGGAGAAACTGGCCTATGTAGGAAGCAAAGTTGACTGTAGGTCCTAGACTGGCTTGCTGAGCTCGTGTGAGTGAGCCACATCCTAACTAAAATATTTTCTCTTCTTGTGAAGATTCAGAACAGGAGGTGCCACCTGGAGCTGCAGAAGCCGTTCAGTCTGTGGATTATTACTGTGATAGTAAGTTACCTTTGAGTTATTGTAGAATGTGAAATCTAAACACAGGTACTAAAATCCCTTCCCATACCTCAGCCTCTCCTGAAGGACTTGAAATGCACTGCAGAGCAATGATGTGTGCACTGCTGATGTTGTACCTCTTCTCCACAGCCATCATTCTCCGAAACATCGCTCCTCACACGGTAGTGGAGTCCATCATGACTGCCTTGTCTCCATATGCATCTCTGGCTGTCAATAATATCCGTCTTATCAAAGACAAGCAGACTCAGCAGAACAGAGGCTTTGCATTTGTACAGCTGTCCTCTGCCATGGTGAGGGCCTTGCTTGTGCTCAAGAGGAACAGCTGGTTAATAAAAATTATGGTCTGGGATCATATTTTGTTCACCAAAACAAATATATGAGGGACAGAATGTAGGAGAGGGAGCACAGAATTGGGCTACTTCCATCTTGAGAAGGGAGGAGGGAGTTGTTCTCCGCAGCATCCAGTGGGAGGGTATAGGGACAGACTCATTCTCCAGTATACCTAGAGATAGGACAGTGGGTAACAACCATGATTTGAAACATGGGAAGTTGCAGTAAAGTACCAGGAGAACCTCTTAAGTTTCAGGGAGGTTAGATAGTGGCATGGAGTCCCTGAAGGGTGGTGGAATCTCTGTTCCTGGGGGTAGATGTGGCACTGAGGGTATAGTTTAGTGGTAGACTTCACAGTGCTGGATTATTGGTTGGACTTCATGGTCGTAAAGGTACCTTCCAACCTAAATGATTCTGTGAATCTACACCAGACTTGATGAGCAGTGTGATATGTTAGGACCTGCTTCAGTCAGAACGGACCAAGTTGTTGGATTTAAATGGGTCTTTGCTGGCCTCCCACCCAGTGTAATTAATTGCGGCTTTATAAAGCTAAGAAGTTAGAACGCTTTTAATACTCAGTGACCCAGGGAAACGCTCAGTGTTTTCACATGGGCTGTGATTGGTTGCACTGTGCATGTGTGAGGAGTACATAGGAGGAGGTGCAGGTGGTCTTATGGCTTTAGCTCTTTGCAGCAGCTGTATGTGAAAAGATGAAGCTTTGGAGAATTTCTGAATCCCCTGGGTAACCTGCCTTTCGTAATAATGAGTATTTCTCATTGTAGGATGCTTCTCAACTGCTGCAGATCTTACAAAGTCTTCAGCCACCGTTAAAAATTGACGGCAAAACAATTGGTGTTGACTTTGCAAAGAGTGCCAGAAAGTGAGTTGTGAGCACAGTCGGTTATGGGGTTTGGGTTTTTATTCACACATCTCTCCCATTTATATTGGAGGTTTATCATTGTCACCCAAGTTTTTATTGAGATTATTCTAACTCCAGAGTTTTGGTTCCCTCCTGTCTTGTCTTGCACGCATCCTCTTCTTCAGTGTGTACAGGGAGAGTGATAACGTCATAACTGCACAGCATGCTTGTTTCCTTGGAGACCTGCTGATCTGTTACTGTAGGATAGCGTGTCTGAAGTTTCGTTACTTGCCAGGCAGTGTTTTGGCTCATTTATTACATCCATAATGTTTTATAACTGCCCTTACATGTGGATTTCTTGGCAGACGATGTCCTTGCATAGGGAGACACTTCAGGGAAAAAAGCAATATTTACTCAGATGCCTGATTTTTGTGATTGCAGAGACTTGCTTCTCCCTGACGGCAACAGAGTCAGCGCCTTCTCTGTGGCAAGTACAGCCATTGCTGCAGCTCAGTGGTCATCTACTCAGGTATGATTGGGAGGCTGTTGCTCATAGTCCTGCTTTCCTGAAAATTAATAAGGCATAGACAAGATAATTTCCCTGTTGCCCACTTGCTTGGTTGAACTGACCAGTGGCAGATCCGGCTATGACTCATCTGCTCTGACAGTTTGGAGCCTAAGCAGCGTTGAAATTCTTAAATGCAGTAACTTAACTGTCCCTGACAAAAATCACCTGCTTGAATTTCAGCCACAGACTGGAGAGGGCAGCACCCTTGACTACAGCTACCTGCAGTCAGGACAGGAAGGATACTCACAATATGCTCAGGTTAGTAGTGGAGGTTGTGCTCTAACGAGTAGGTTGTTGTAATTTGGGTATCCACTCACCTTGTGTTGCCACTCATTCCCTTTGCAGTATTCCCAAGATTATCAGCAGTACTACCAAAATCAAGGAGGAGTGTTGGATACAGATACAGCTACTATATCAGGTAGTGCTTTCAGCATCTGTGAGAAGAAGTTGTTTGTGGTATTGTTGATAGTATTTTGTCTCAACCTTTGCTATTTTGCTGCGTAAAAGGATAATTTGCTCCTTTTGCTTTTGGGATATCTGAATGAGGATGTGTTACCAGAGAACTGTAACAGATCTGTGAAGCAGAATCTCTTCTGCAAGATGAGAGAGAAGCCTCTCTTTCTGAATACTGGCAAAGGCCTTGAACTCATGAAAGCAGTGTGAGCAGCTGTAGTAAATGTTCAGCACTAGAAGCCATCAGAGGCCAGGAATTGCTGACTTTGGGAGCAGAATTTTTCCTCCCGAAAAGGAAACTATTCCTTGTCTGCATAGAAAATACTGTGTATCTCTCTCCTTTTGAACACTTATTGCCTTGTTTGGCTGCTGGAGCTGGAATTAGGAGCTGAAACTATAAACAAAAGTAATTTTAGCTCTGGGATGCAGTACTGCTTTACAAATTAGTTGGCTTATATGTTACTGTTCTTTGTTGGCAGGAGCTCCAGTCACTACCACCACAGCTGCAGTTGTGTCCCAGAGTCCTCAGCTGTATAATCAGCAGACAAACTCACCTGATTCTCCGGTAATTACAGCACTGATGAATCCTTGCTTTCAAAGCCAGTGTTCCGTGGGGTATGCAGCTTAGCTGTAGCGTTTGCTTTTTAAAGTGGGTGAGTGTCCATGGGTTAGTCACAGTGCTTTTGGCCATAAGTCACCTTCCATTTCTTTTTTTGTGATTGTTTTGTTGTTTGCTAAAGCTGAGTGCCAGGCATACTAGTGAGGAGGAGTTGGCTGTTGTACATGTGGGGTGGGCTGATCAAGCCTTGATTCCCTGTCCTTGTTTCCTTGCGCCTTGGTGACAGATTTTCTAATTGAGGTTGCTGGTTTGGGGGGTTTTTTTCAGACGCAATCGGCACCACCTACCACTAGCACACAGGCACAGGCGGCTCCCCCGACTGGCGTAGTGCCTGGAAACAAGTATGGTAAGTGTTTGGGAGCTGCTCTTGGGGACAGGTTTCTGTCACTGTGTTCAAAGAGAGACTCAGCTTTGGCCGAGTGCTCCGTCACGTGTGTCATGGTGAAGCTGCCCCTGGAGAGCATTCGCTGCATGGGTGACTAAGAGCCCTTTACAGACGTGTCTGCTGTCGTGGCTGCTAATAGTCTCCGAATTTTACCTGAAATGTAGAAAGATACCTGTCTGAATTCGTCTGGAACGACCATGTCCCACACTTTAATTTTTTTACAGCTGTCCCTGACACTTCCACCTACCAATATGATGAATCTTCAGGATATTATTATGATCCTATAACAGGGCTCTACTATGATCCTAATTCCCAGGTAAACACAAGTTCTTCCCACATGTCTTAACTGTTAAGGTCCATTAGTTTTCTATCTCTCATCACACATGAGTGACATTTGAAGTGCGCAACATACCAAATGTTGCAGATAATTCTCAGCAGTGTGTATAGAGCTGGGATGTGACTTCCCTCTGGTATAGCCCATCATTTTTCTTTCCTTTTCCTTAGTTTTCCTCCAAGTTTGGCTCATATAGGATTAGCACTTACCACAGCCACTGTAACTGAGCTATTTCGTTGCGGAGTGCCCAGCAAAATGCACCCAGCTCTGGGCTCTGGTGGGTCATCTCTTGGGAGAAGCAAAAGGTTCTCCATAGTGCTGTTGGGCAGCACCGCCTGTGTTTGGGGACAGAGGCTTCAGCCTCTTCCTGCCTTTGGACTCCTTTGTGGAGTCTGCAGAACTTGTTTGGACTCCACAAAACGTCTTCCCGTGTGATGCAGTAGTGTGAATCAGCTTGCTTGGGTTCTCCCATGGATGCCGAGCTCTTGTGAGGTGTTTTAACTATGTGCGTCTCTTTCCCTCCGGCAGTATTACTACAATGCCTTAACCCAGCAGTACCTGTACTGGGATGGTGAAAAGGAGACCTACATGCCTGCTGCAGAAGGGGTCACGTACCAGCAGACAGCTACCACAACAACCACCAAAGAAGTGAAGGAGAAGAAAGAGAAGCCTAAAAGTAAAACAGCTCAACAGGTAAAAGTCAAAATGGGATTGTAACTGGGATAAAGTCTTATGTGGCATAGGATAATAGTTCTTCTTTTTTGTGGCTAAGGAAATACTAGGTTATTAAATGGGATGCATGCCTGCAATTTGCAGGCATTGTAGGGGGCTGAGGAGAGGTGGAGTTGGCAAGGCTTCAGTGCAGAAATAAGCTCTGCATAGGAGGAGTGCTTATGGAATCCTGCCAGGACCAGTGGGAGTATAACTGAGCCGTCACTTAGAGGATTAGCTTGATAAGAAGGGTTTGTACAGTAAAGGCAGCAAGCTGCGGTACCTTTGAACACTGTATACAGGGAAACAGCTGCACTACATCCAGTGTCCTGTGGTTTAAAAATAAAAGGTAGTGGGTTGACTTGTTCTGAAACTGCATGTGAGATTGAATGCATGTCATAAGAGACTGGCAGCTGTGAGGGAAGCTGTGTAAGCAAACCATTCTGTATTTCAGATTGCTAAAGACATGGAGCGCTGGGCAAAGAGTTTGAACAAGCAGAAAGAGAACTTCAAGAACAGCTTCCAGCCGCTGAGTACCAGGGAGGAGGAGCGGAAGGAATCTGCAGCTGCAGATGCAGGCTTTGCCCTCTTTGAGAAGAAGGTGAAGGTGCTGGCAGTGGTGTGCAACAGGGGGTGGTGTGACAGAGAGCTCGGTGCTCATGGTGCTCTTGTCTCATCCAGGGAGCCCTGTCTGAGCGACAGCAGATTTTGCCAGAGGTGTTGAAAAATGGTGATGATGACAATCCACTGAAGGTGAGTAGGATACCTGTCAGAGGTGCATTGGTAAAGGTTCACGAAAGCATTTGAGAGGAGCTTTAGTAGATACTTGGTTTCCAGCCTGGATTTCCATGACATCACCTGTAAAAAGTGGTGGTTGCAGCAGTGTGGTGCAACTGCAGTAGACTCAGTGACTGAGATAGGCCACGATTCCTTCTAGCCTCACGAGGTCAGTTGAGGTTTCTAAATACACTTAGAAGTATTGTTTGACTAGTGGGAAATAAGTCTTACGGGCACTGTAACGTGGTTCTTTTGAGTTGCAGTGCTATAAAATCGTGGGCCCAGTGTTGAGTAAGTAGAACAGGGGCCCTTGCAACAGAGGTGACGACAGAGAAGGCTGAAAGACTGATCACCTTCTTTGCTTCAGTCTTCACTGCCAAGGCCAGCCCTTAGGAACCCGTCTCAGGAGAACAGGAGGAAGAACTGTTGCTGTGAGGGTTGCTGACCATTGGAACAGGTTTCTTTGAGAAGTCTCCTTGCCTGGAGATTCTCAGAGCTTATCAGGACACAGTCATGAGCAGTTTGTGCTAGGGGACCCTGCTTGAGCAGGGAGGTGGGTCTAAATGGTCGCCAGTAGTCTCTTCCAAAATTGTCCATTCTGTGATTTCATCCTTAGTAATGGGAGAGTGTTGCTCCAAGACATCTGTGGCCTCTGGTCTCTGAACTGATGATATTGTTGAAACTCCCCTTAATGCTGTCCTTCCTTTCCAGCGTGGCCTTGTGGCTGCCTACAGTGGTGACAGTGATAATGATGAGGACTTACTGGAAAGAATGGAGAATGAGGAGGAGAAGCTGACTGACTGGAAGAAGATGGCTTGTCTACTGTGTAGAAGACAATTCCCAAACAAAGATGCTCTGATTCGGCACCAGCAGCTGTCTGACCTGCACAAGGTAGTTGCACTATTTGATCAAGAAAGTCCTTAGTTGCTGTAATTCTGTGTAAGCCAAAATCATGATGCGTATTGCTGTTCAGAAAACTATTCTTCTGAAAGCAAACATAGCTGCAAGTGGATTGTTGCTCTCCCAAAAGTCATCTGCTTTAAAAGAGCTGCTGTACACTTCATGTTGCTAAAGTGAACTATCTCTTTTCATTCCAGCAAAACATGGATATCTATAGGAGGTCAAAGCTTTCCGAGCAGGAACTTGAAGCCTTAGAACTGCGTGAGAGAGAGGTCAGTGTTGAGATGAGCAGATGAGTAGCTAATGGAAAACCTGCACAGGTGATCTGCTGAGCTCTCCTTATCCTGACATACGTCAGTTGAGATAATCCTTGTAAGCCAACCCCTTCTCCGGGCAAGGTTCAGAGCTGTCCTGTTACATGAAGAGCTACTGCTTAGCATGGAAGGGTCATTCCACCTCCAGCTCAGGGCTGCCAGACTGGGACCAGAAACCTCTGAGCCTGTTCTACCCCACTGCAGGTTCAGATGTGCTGCAGGAACTTGGGTCTGGGGTCCTCCTGCCCGTGGTGTTTTTAGTGGGCTGCAGTATATAACAGGCATTAGCTGACTCCCGTAGTGCAAAGATGAGCAACAGTGTCTTGTAGTCTGTGGTAACTGTGGCTGCTTTATGCAGATGAAATACAGAGACAGAGCAGCAGAGAGGCGGGAGAAGTACGGCATCCCAGAGCCCCCGGAGCCCAAGCGCAAGAAGGTCTATGACGCTGGCACAGTGTATGTATCCGGAAGCTCCTCAGCAATGCCTTCAGTGCACCAGGAGCAGTTTTTTTTACTCATGTCTTCTTCCCACAGGAATTACGAGCAACCCACCAAGGATGGCCTCGACAACAGTAATATAGGCAACAAAATGCTGCAGGCCATGGGCTGGAGGGAAGGTTCAGGCTTGGGAAGGAAATGTCAGGGCATCACAGCACCCATTGAGGTGAGCAAAGAGGAATGTCTCCTTGAGGAGGTTTGGTGCCTTGTTTTGGGGGTTTTTAACCAGAAGCACTTGCTGCTGGAAGATCAGCCACTCCCTGGAGAGCTGAAGTGTGTCTCTCTTCCCTTGCAGGCCCAAGTACGAATGAGAGGAGCTGGCTTGGGAGCCAAGGGCAGCTCCTACGGCGTGTCCACTGCGGATTCATACAAAGATGCAGTGCGGAAAGCCATGTTCGCTCGCTTCACGGAGATGGAGTAACCCCTCTGGCCTGCAAAGCACTTCCATGTTAGCCAGAACTGACTGTTAAACTGAGTAGCCTTGGTGACCTGGCTACATGTATTTGGTTTAGAGTTGACCATTTCATTCCCTTGGACGTTACTTCCTGCTCGGCATGTAACACTTCCATGAGCAGATTGTTTGAACTGACCCAACTTCATGCTGGAGAGCTCCTGGATAGACCAAGGGGGACATTGATCTTCGTGTGGTCATGTATATAGTGTAATGTATTCTGTGTTCTAGCGTGTTGTCCAGCTGCTGCTCCTGCCCTCTGGAGCAGCTGTAGGACCTGTTAGCTGTGGTTTCAAAGTCTCTGCTCTCTTTTTGTTGTATTGTCTGTCTGGGTTTTTTTGGAGAAATTTCCTGTACATTTTGTATGATACATCTTTGTATAGACTTTTTGAAGACTTTGATTCTAGTTGCCAGTTTGGCTCATTTCCAAAAGAAATACATCCAAAAACTATCCTATTTCTGTTTGTCAGTGGGTGAATGAAGTGCTGCTTATCCTTTCTGTGATTCTGCTTCTTCCTTGATGAGACTTCATCCTGGAGTCTGTGCTCCATGCAGCACTCTGCTGGCCTCCCTGCTTTCATCCCTGCACTGTGCTTTGTTCTCAGTGTCTTTCTCACGGCTCCAGCATGGGCAGTGGCTGATGGAGCATCAGCTCTCTGTGCAGCCTGTGCCCAGGGGAGAGTTTGCTGGCCCTGTGGTAAAGGAGGGACTGGCAGAAGGGGGGCCTGGAAGGTGTGGCACCTGTGAGATGGCCTCCCTGGACACACACTGTGTGGGGAGCTGCTGCAAGCTGGGTGAGGGTGATCGTCATCCTCCCAGAGGTCTCCTGCAGCTGTTCAGTTACTGCCTCCTTGTTCCATCCTCCCGTGCTCGTCCCAAGAGCCAAGGTGAGCAGAGCAGGGCTCAGCCCCGAGTTCTGCCTTTGCTGATGCCATTGGCTGTGGGTCGTGCTCAGCCTCCACGCACAGGCAGAGCCAGGAGTGACCTTTCCTACTGTCCAGGTGGGCACAGGAAGGGCTTAGGATGAGGGAGGAGCAGTTCCACCCCTCATTCCTGGTGCAAGGCCTTTCTCTGGGTCAAGGCCAGCTGCCTGTGGCTGCCTTTTAAGGTGAAGTGAATCCCATTTTGCCAGCTGCTGCAGCTGCCTCTGTGCCCCGTGGCACGGTCTGGCTGCTGCCTCACTTTTCAAAGGTGCCCTGGCTTAGGTTGGTTGGAGGTGGGGAATCCCTGCACCCCTGCCCCAGGAGGGAGACCCGAGGGTCCGGGCCGTGCCACCAGGTGGCAGGCGTGGCCCGGCTGTGACAGCCCTGTCGTGGCGCCTTCCCTCCCTTCATGGCAGCCCAGCTCCAGGGCAGGGTGGCTGCGGCCCAGCCTGTGCCATCACCTCTTTGCCGAGGAAGCTGCGTATCTTTTAACAACTTAGAAGGGCCAGTTCCCTGCCTCAGCTTCCCCCAGGGTGATAGTAGGGAAGGCAGGTGTCCCCACCCTGTGCCCTGTGGCAGCTTCCCCTCTCCCTGGATCCCTGAATGTCCCAGCTGGCAGTACAGCAAAGTGCTTTGCTGCTTTGGGCTGCAAATGGAGGGGTCTGTTTCCCAGCAGGTGGGCTCAATGGGTCGATAAAGTGCATTTGTGTGTAGCTCAGCTTCTTCCCAGCCCATCGATCCAGAGCACCACCCTGATGAGGGGTGATACCTCGGGCACAGCCTTCTTCTGCCTCTGGCTCCTGCCAGGCTTGCTGCTTCTTTACTACAGCAAATTGCTGAGCCAGCCCCAACCAGTACCACGGGCAGAACAGTTGTACTGGGGAGCCAGTAATATGCCGTGGGGGCAGAGTCACCCCACTGCCTGGGGCAAGGCTTTAATGGGGTCCTGGGCTCACAGCCTGGTGAATGGGTTAAAGCCCCCATTCCTGGGGGAAGGGGCTGCTGCTGGGTGCCTAGGGAGCAGGAGAGGCTGTAGGGGCATGCAGCCCTCCTGCCAGGCATGCCCCCAAGCCCTGTGCCAGGCACTGGAGCCTGCCAGCACCCACACCTCCAATTTAGGCAGTGCAGCGCGGCTGTTCGTGACTGAATGCAGTGGCCCACTGCCTTCAGAGGGACGTGGTGTCCCTGCCTCTCTGGAGACCGACCTCTGGAGGTGGGGGGAGAAACCATGGGAAGGAACCAGCCCCAGGAGTGTGTGGTGATGAGGCAAGTTCGCCTCCAAGAGCAGAGGGCAGCTCCTTTAGGAGTCCATTGCAGGGCTGCCAGCACAACCGGGGCTGAGCAGCCAAGATTGATCCTGATTGTGACACAAGGTGTCCCAAGAGGGTGCTAGGCCACAGCCAAAATGCCAGGGGGCTGAAGCTGCTCCCACTAGGAATGCAAAGGGACACAGTGTGCTGAAGAGAGGCTTTTGCAGCCAGGCAGTGGCAGGAGGAGATACTCAGCAGTTCCTGGCTGGGCAGAGCTGCACTGCACTCCTATGCCTTGGTTTCCCTGCTGCTGAGCAGTCAAGATTTCTCCTCTGTGCCTGACAATGGGAGAGTAAAGGCACTAAGCTCCAGAGCAGGTAGAGACCCCAGTGACACTGTGCCCTTTGTGGGGGGCAATAGGCACATGAGAGCAGGACTGCAGCCTGGGGCCCCTCCGGGCACAGAACAGCTGAAGGGTGACTTCCAGGGCTTCAGCTCCACCAGGACTGCAGCTACAATATGCAGAATACAAGGTCCCTGATGGTATGGGTTTAAGGCTTGGGATTTTTCTGGCTGGCTTTCAGCATTATTAATATTAAAACTCCCGAGCCTGCTATGCCCTGGCTTTCCAGGAGGCCTTGGGAGCATTGCAAGCTCCTGCTTGCTAATTGAAGCGAGGAAACTGGCCAAATCGTTAATGTGAACAGCTTTTCTCCTGAGCATTCCTTAATCACTGGAGTTACCAACCCATGGCAGAGCTCAGCATTCTGCATGGCCGGCTCCAGGCCTTGCCTTGCTTATTTGCTTGCACCGAAGTGCTGTCAGCAGGCAGCAAATCATCCCTGCACTGCTGGTTGGGGCTGCTGGAGACCTGGGGTGTAGAGAACCAGCATGGACCCCTCACTGCAGCAACATGCACTTGGGGTGCTCTCAGCAGCTTGGCTGGGCCCCAGGACTTCATGTAGATTGGGTGGGTTCTCCTCTGTTTCTCCCCTGCCAAAAAGCCTTTTGTGCCCAGCAGGACAGGCATGGAGAGAGATGTGACCCAGGACCACCATAGCTGTGCATGTGGCCAAGTGCAGGCCAAAGCCAGGCACCCACAGCTCCATGGAGTTTGTATCGTGGTGCCAAAAGGAGAGCTGGAATGGGAGGTGGTGTTCACTGCCATGGGAAACGCCCGGGTGGGGGGGGACACAGGCACACAAGTGTGTGTTTATACATCTGTGTGTGCTCTTGTGCACCCACCCCTGTGTGCACGTGTGTGCTCGTGCTCCTCTCCAGTGCCTTTCCCCACTCTGATATGGAGGATTTAACACAGATGCTTCCTCTTTTCTTCCTCACCATGGTGGTCCATCCTTTCCCGAGCTACTAAATGTGTCTGAACTACTCTGAAATTGCCTTGGAACAGCTTTCTCTGTTTTACCCAAATGCCCCATGACCATATCGCTGTGGCCTGAGCCATGGGGCTGCAGTGGAAGGATGGGCAGGGCCATGGTGCAGCATCCTGCCACCACATCAGGGCTACTGCTGTGCTCCCCCTGCAGCCTGCTTGTTTGGTGGGGGGATGCTCCAAGGGCAGGAAGTGGGCAGCTGTGGGGGCTCTGTGGGAATGTTTGCTCCCTGCTCCAAGCAGTGCCAGCACCCCCTCCTGCCCCATGGCACAGAGTCCCTGTGGCCCTGGACAAGTGTGGCCACTGCCCCTGTCTATCCCCACAGTACTAGTGCGGATAGACACTAGATAGTACTAGTGGGTGAGGAAAGGGAGGTGTGTCCCTCATCATCTGCTATTTTGACCAAGAGCCTGGTTCTGTCTTGGGAACTGCATGGTCCAGGTTTCCTTGCTGGGGCGGAAAAAAAGATGGTTTTAATTGACTCGCCATCTGCAGCAACGTGGACACAATTTGCAGCCCTGGGGGGTGAAGTGAGGGGGCTTTGTTGCTGTTGGAAGAAACCAAAAGCAGATGGGGACTGGGAGCCCGGGGCCTGGGACCTGTGGCTGTGTCCAGCACGGTTATTCCCCGTCCAGACAGCTCATGGTGTCCTGGGCACTTGTGCATCTTCCAATGCCAGGCTCTCCCGGGGGAGATGCTCCAGTCTCATGCTGGAACGGGAGGATTTGGAGGTTAAAGAAACGGTTTTCTCAGCAGAGACTTCCCCGCCTCCGGCAGTGAGCCGTCGATCAGCAGCCCGGCAGCCGCGGAGTGCCGAGGGGATGCTGAGCAGAGCCGCGGGCTGTGGAGCCGAAGCCCAGGGAGGAGAGGGCGATGGGACGAGCCGTAGGGGCCGAGGGGCTGCGGGATGCTGGGCGAGCGAGTGTCGGCCTGGCTGCAGGCGGTGCTCTGGGGATCCAGGGGCTGAGCCAGAGCCTGGTGATGGGGAAAGCCTGCGGGGCATCCCCTGGTCCCACAGAACCCGGCAGGTGGAGCGGAACGAGCAGAACGGGCCCTTTGCCAGGTGTGGGAGCGGGCTGGGGACTGCTCACCGTCTCCGCCGGGAGCGAACTTGGATGGGAGACGATTTCGTGTCAAAAACGTTTTCATAGGAATTTGTCACCACCTACAGAAATCTCTTTACTTCCCCTCACCCCTTTAACGGCAACCAGACCTGAAGGGTGCGTGCAGGCAGGTGCGATAGGGAAATGAGAATGGGGCTTTTTTGCTTCAGTTCCTAAGAAAAATTTATTCAGTGCTTTTTCCCCTCCTCCAAAGCCTGGTCTGGGGAGAGAAACTCCTTCCTGTAGCAGGAAAAATCAGGCAAGAGAGTGACTACATTTCTCCCAGCATATCTCTCTGTACTCGCTGCAGTGTTGACCCTGTCCTGGGCACCCCAAACCATCTGTGGGCTCTGGAAGCTGCTTAAAACCCACCGCCCCCCAGCTCCATCTCTCTTCCCGGCAGGATGTGCCCGCAGCATCATTAGCGCTCGTCTAGTCGCCGCCGCGGCGGTTTGAACCCATTTGAAATGCACTTGAAAAGGGTGGATTTGATGGGAGGAATGTGACGGGTTTTTGTTCTCCGAGAGCCCCCCGGTTGAAGCTGTTCGTAATGAAGAGCTGTGACTTTCACTCGGGTTATTTTGGGATGGACTACTTTTTTTTCCGAGCTGGTGGAAGACCATCAAAGCGGCGCTTTGAAAAATGTCCCAGTGTATAAATAACTCTGCTGAGAGCAGAATAACGCGGGCTCCCGCGCGCAGTGCGCCGAGACGAGGCAGACGGCATCTGCCACACGACGTTGCATTATAAAAAGGAATTATTCATCCCTTCCTCTAATTAACTGGGTACTGCTCACCCGCACAGGAGCGATGGCCTGGCATGGGGAGCACTCCCAGCCATGCCAGCAGAGACGATGCTGCTCTTGGGGTCCCTCCGTGTATCGCCCCAGACCCGCGTGCTTCCCAGAACCCGCTGTGAGGGGGAGCAGCAGCCTGGTGCTGCTCTGACATGGTGGAACAGCAAGGCGGGCAAGGAGGTATGGGGAAACCCAAATCTGTAGAGAACTCTTTATCCCTGGAAAATACCTGATCTGCTGCCTCATCATCCCTCCCACCGAAATCCAAGGAAAGGGAGCGGCATGAGGGTCAAGCACTCAGTGTCCTGCTGGTTCATGGCTTTCAAGGCTGTGTTTTTTGATGCCTGTGTCTTGCTGGGGGCCATGAATGTTGCATGGGGCATCCCCCAAAGAGCAGCCTGCAGCCAGAGGAATCACACAGACCTGCCGGAGACTCTGAGATGCACTGTTCAGTCACACCTGGGGTTGGGGTTTTGGGAGGTTCTGAAGGGATAGGAGCAGCAAAGCCTGCGCCCCCAGCCCCAGAGGGAAGCGGCCATGGTGGCAGCAGCCAGGCAGGCTCAACACCACGGCTGTGCCCTGGCAAGGACACAGTGGTCGGGACCTCCCAGGAGGGAGACTAATTTTAGGAGTGCTCCGGAGGGGTTATTTTGGACCCTTTGCTCTGTGTGAGTCACCTGCTATTTTTCGACCCCACTGGGGCTATTTCCGTGGCAGAGTGATTTACACGGACTGGGACAATACTGTTGGCACTTGCCTGGGGCTTGGAGCCCAAAGCCATGCTGGGTGCACATCTCACCCCCTGAGCAGGGTGCAGAGAGGGACTCTAGGCTGCTTGCTGGGGCTCTCAGCAACTCCTGCAGTGCTAGGGATGCACACAATGGGATGGACCAACCTGGAGCCCATTCCACCTTCTCCCTGCCACCTTCTCAAAAGACTGCATGGTTGGACTTGGAGCCCCTCAGTCCTCTTCCTCCAGTGCTTCCCAGGAGAGATGGATGGGGAGAGGTTGGAAATGGTGGTGGTGTGGTGATGCAGCTGATGGCTGTGGAAAGAGAGATGTCTCTGTCTTGGGAAGTGCTCGGGGCTGATCATCCCTGCTCCCCACTGCACTGGGCTCCTCCCTCCCCAAAACCTGCTGCTTTGGAGCCCTCAAGGCAAAACCTGGCTGTTTCAGGGTTGTCAGAGCAACGTGATGCACCTTTCAGTTACCACGGCAACCTCTGCAAGAAGTTTTTAAAATTCAGGCAAGGTAATTTCTCCTCGTGCTGCGATTTCGTTATCGCTTGGCTTGCTATTCCCCAGGGAAGTGTCGTCCTGCCTTGCTCCTCCGCCAGCAAGGTGGGATCTCGGAGATAAGAAACACGGAGCTGTGAGGAGGGGGAGCAAGCGGGTGCCCTCTCTGCACCCCATCAGCCAGTCTGGCTCCGGAGACGTGGGCTGGTAATTAATGAGCATAATGGGAGGGGAAGGTGATGAGCAGCACCCTGAGATTAGGGAGAGTAGAGAAATGAGCAGGAGAAGTGATGTAGGCAAGGGTGGAGGGTGAGGTGGGTTGATGGGACAGAAGAAGGGGCGAAGGCAAGGGATGATGTCTGGTGAATAGATGGGGGAGAAGGAAGAATGAAGACAAGGATGGATGGTGGGGCAGATGCCTGAGTGAGTTGGATGTGTGGGTGGACAGATGGGTATCTCCAGTTACTAACCAGATGACAGACGAAGAAACCAACCTGGGGTGGCTCACAGGCCCTTTGTAACCCCTGAGGGTCACACACTCAACAGCAGGTTGAGCTGCTATCCTGTCATTTCCCCCCATGGAGGTTACAGAGCTGCTGTTCTTCACTATTCCTTCATCTCCCAGCCCTCGAGACACCGTAGGTCTCTCTCATGTTGCCCCAGACCGTGCAGGAGTAGGAAGAGGGTCCTATAACACCATCAAAGCCTTGGCAGTCTTGTCCAATCCAGCCCCCTTCCTGCCCACCCTAGCCCAGAGGAGAAAGCCAGGACTAATATTAGGGTTTGGAAGGTCACTGAAGCCACAGGGTTGAAGGTCCGTTTTGGAAAGGGGAGGGAGAGGCAGCCACAAACACAGGGCTGCTTGTTCTCCTGCCTGCACTGCCCCATGGGCTGCCAGAGAGCACATGGCCTCACAGAGCCCCCTGGCCCCAGCCCATATGTTGTTTATCATAAAGAGTTAACAAGCTTAATTAGGGATGTGTCTGTGATAAGGTTATCAACTCATAAACACTCAGGTCCCCCTGACAGCAGCCCAGCAGCTACTGACTGTGCCCCCTTGTGAGTGAGCAGCGTGAATCCGTCCAGGGGGATGCTCACTCTGGAAGGTTTTATTCTGCCTGCGGCACTGGTGGCTGAGGCAGAGGGTGCAGGGCTGCTGTTGTGGGAGGGAAGGAGGAGGTAGAAGGCAGAAAGGTGGATTTTGCTCCAGCAGGGTCCCTTCCTCCCTTCAAGACAGGCTCTTGCCCCACCATTAGGTTTCAGAGTGAACACTTACTGGAAGGGACAGAACAAGACTTTCCCAGCCCTCAAGGTGGAGATACCCGTAGTCACAGCCAGGTTCCAAGGGGGGGATCTGCAGACATATCTTGTGAGGACATAGCCCCTCAGAGAGAGGGATGGCCAGCAAGAGAGCAGAAGAAGGAGGTGGAATGTGGGAGCTCCTGGCTATGGAGGCGGTAAAGGCTCGTTTCCAGCTCTCTGAGCTTCTCTAGTGAGAATCTGACAGCCCTGAGCAAGGCTCCCCGTCCTTGTGGGCTGTTGGCACAGGCTCACCATGCTGCTGGGAGCCGGCTGTTCTGTCCCCTCTGCTGCGTATTCACTCTCGAACCTAATGGTGGGAGCTGAGGGGGCAGCTTTGGCAGCCAGAGCATCCTCACACTGTGCAAGTGTGCATCAGCAGGGACACATCCAGGTGGAAGTGCAAGGGGGACTCTGAGCAGGACGCAGCCAAGGGTGTAGACAAGCCACCAGGTCCAGGGCTTGGTACCCAATGCCAGACCCATCCTGCAGGCTCTGGCAAATTCATTCCTTCATGCAGGCAGGAGCAATTCCCGCTCCCTGGCTGCTTTTGCTAATGGAGCTGGCCCTGGGCAAGGGCTGCAGCAGGTGAGATGCTCATCTTCAGTCATGTTTCCTTGAGACTCAGGCTGTCACTGTCCCCTTCGGGCGCTGCCATCAGCCTGGGGGGACAGGCAGCATCTTGTCACTGGTACCTGCTGCAGCACTTTGCTTAATGACGGGTCTGTCCCCGCAATTAACTCTGTTGTGCTGGCTCATTAGGCTGCACACGCTGAGAAACACCGCAGCAGCAAAGGGATGCTGCAGTCTCACAGGCATGCAACGCCCGCTCGGAGATGCACAGGGAGATCCCAATGTTTGTGTATCTCCCCATAGATGCCCTTGCTCCTGAGCAACACATGTGCTGGCACACACACCTGTGCTGGGCCATGGACACACATCTGACCACATGTGTTCCTGCAACACCCACACACACATCCCCACCTGCTCCCCAGCTCCTGCTCTTTCCGCCAATTGCAGGAGCTGAAGGCAATGGAAAGTTTTGCAGGGAAGGTGCATGAAGCTGCTGGTTTTGGACTGAGGTTTTGCCAGGCTCTATCCCAGCTAAGCCCACCCTGAGCCAAGGAGCTGGCAGTAGGGTGCAAGGGGCAGGATGCTTCCCTGGCACCCGTGGCCTGCCTTGGGCGTCCCACTGCAGCCAGAGGACGTGCGGGCAGAGCAGCCACGTCTCACACATTGGCCCTGCCCACGGGCTCTTGGCCTCGAGCCGGGAGGGCAGCAGGTGACGGAAAACGAGCTCCAGGCTGGAAGCAGATGAAAGGCGGCTCACAGCTGCGGACACCCGACGCCACCTGCCCTGGTGCGCAGGCAGGATCCGGGATGTCCTTGCTCCCACGGGCAGATCGCCATCCGGCAGAGGTGGTGAGGGCTCTCCAAACACCAAGTGCTCGTCAGGCAGCAGAGGAGCTCATACCACCAGCTCCTGGGGCCCCAGATTGAGCTGTCTCTGGGAATCCCAGAGCTGCCAAGTCCTGACCCAAGAAACGGGGAGATGCAACCCCCACAATACCTCAGTTTGCCTTCAGCTAAACACCTCTCCTGCCAGATGTCTCCTCTGGGGAGGAGAGGTGGATGCCTGGGCCAGGGGAGGAGTGGAGAAATCTCTCCAGCCAGTCCCACAGCTGGGACATACCCTGCTCTCTTCCCTGCATCTGAGCACCAGGATGCTTTCCTGACACCAGGCATGGCCCAAGCCCCGTCACTGCCTGGTGGGGCCATCTCCATCACGGTGGGGCTAAATCCAAGCTCTGGGGAAGCCTGAGGAATTTCTAGCCTGGCCACCTGGAACTGACCCCCGTCCTGCTCCGGCAGCCCTTTCCCCTCTGTCAGCGCCTGCCATGTGTGCCCCGCTGCCGCCATCTCCTCCTGCCTAATCCCCCACTCCATAAATCATCCCCTCCCCTCACCTCCCCAAGCTCCCCCGGGGGTCTGGAGGTTCCCAGCTTGTTTCAAATAGGCAAGAGATCCCTTGGATGGGTTGTCCCCAGCCCTCCAAGCCACGAAGGCCACCATGGGAACTACCCCCCTCAGCTAAATAGTACTGTCATGCGCTCTCTGTCTTGGTGTCTCCCCACTCTGTCAGCAACAGCAGCACATCTGTCACCTCCCTGCTCCTCACACCTCCATCCCAGGGCACCAGTAAATCCCCTGACACACAGCTGCACTGGGAATTTTTTCCTACTGTCTGTCTCCTGTCTTCCCAACAAGTTTGACTCCACAGTGGACTCCCCTGGTTCTCGGCATCTCATCCTACCATGCTGCAGCATCCCATCCTGCCTGCCTCATCCCATCTCAGAGTTTGCCCTCAGCCCTGAAGGACATCCAGGATCAGTCCTGCCTGGTAATCCTGGATCCAGCATCCTGCTGCCAGATCATCATCTCCAGAGGGGAGCCAGTGCCTGGTCATTTACTCCCATGCCAAGACATCCTGCTGCAACATTCCCATCCTTGGTGGGTGGAGGATGAGAAGGGGAAGAAATAATAAGCCAGTTTTGAAGTCTGTCACCTTCCTGCAAAGTTGGGTGAGGCTGAAGATTGCAAAGCTGGGAGCTAGGAAATGTGTTTTCTCTAGATTTATGTCAGGTTTATGGCTCAGGTGAATGCTCCCGGCTCTGGGTGATTCATCCCAATTTAATTTCCCAGCTGGCTTTGGCACCGTTCGGTGCCTCTCAGCCCCTGACAGTGTCTCCTCAAGACATGGAGCCCCCGGGTTGTTTTTCTCCTACATCCATTCTGTAGTTGGAGCAGGATATTAGGTAAATCACATCCTTCCTCTGCCACCCACCTCCCTCCCACGCTCCAGGCTGGAGCTGCCTGTCTCCCCTCGCTGCTTTGATCCCTGCCCTGCCGGGTCACTGGCCCACAGGGTGCCTGGACATGCCGCCCCCGGCTGATGGGCATCCCCAGGCATCTCTCAGCTCCCTGGGAAACAAGCGGGACAGATGGATCGGTATCTGGCCCCTTCACTGCGTGTCATGTCACATCATGTCCCGAGCAGGCTCTGTCTCCAAACTTCTCTGCCTCCCACACACGCCCGCAGCACCTCGGGTGCAAAGGCCTGTGTCTGAGTAACAGGGGATCTTCTGGGACAGAACTCCTCCCAAAAGGGAGTGGGGAGCACCCGCATTTCCCTCCAGTGGCTTTTCAAAACTGGCCTGGCACTAACCTTCAGTGCAGCAGCAGCTCCCTCCCCCCGCCCTCCCTGGTGGGTTGCATATTTTTAGCTGACAAAGACAAGGGGAGGGGGGGGGAAGAGAGAGAGAAGAGAAACAAAGAGGAAAAAAGCTCCTTTTTGTGGGGTTTTGAAAAAAATGGAAATTACCCTGCAGAGGAGGGGAAAAGGGCCAGGGGGGTTCAAAGCATCTTCTCCTCCCTGGAAGTGATGCGGAGAAGATGCTCCAGGCCATGTGGCCTTTGGTGGCTTTGAAGTTCAGGCGGCAGCTGGGGAGGGATGTGGTGAAGGGCAAGGCAGGGAGACAGTTTCCCGTGAGGCACGTGCCGGCATCAGCATCGGCTGCCTGGGCCTCCCTCATTGCTTGGCTGAAGCCTGGCACTGGGGAGGGGACAGCCCATCAGCAAGGAGCCAGCTCTGGGGCGATGGAGCTGTGGAAGTGCTGGGAAGTGGTCCCGGCCTAGGGGCAGTGATGGAGTTTGGATCCTGCATCCCTTCCATGTTGCGCCTGCCGGTTGCCACGGCGACCCGGGAGCAGGAGCATCATTTTCGACAGGACTTTGTTGGGAAAGGGAGAGGCAAGTTGTGATTCTGGGAGAGGGGAGTCAGGAGAGTGTTCTCTCAGTTCTTCTAGTCCCCGTGGAGGACCCTTCTACTACTATTCCCACCACAAAACCAGTCTAGGCTCCAGATTCATGCTGAGTGGACCATCCTTCCTCCACCCCAGAGGGATGCTGGGGTCGGCTGGGCCATGCCAAACTGTGACCAGCATCCATCTGCCAGGATGAGGCAGCCACTCCTGGACTCAGGTCACTGAGAGATCTTGGAGCTGAGTGATCACTGAGTTCCACAGCCAAAAATCCTCTCCAGTTGCCTAGTGGTCTTTTATTCCCGTGTGCAGATCCACCTCCTGGACCAACTTCTTTGGGAAGAGCCACGTGTATGGAGGTGTCCCAGTTTCTTCCAGCCCTTGAGCCATTCCAGCTGTCACTGTTCTGTCCTCTCCAGCTCCTCCGTGCCTGCCAATGCCCACGGCTGTACCACTGACCCACTTACATGACACACCAGCACATCACGGCTGTGCTGCAGAGCTGCTGGCGCCCACCCTCTGCCCACTTTGCCTTCCCAGGTCTTAAAAGCCCTTGGGCACCTCAGAAAATTGGGAAGTTATCTTAAAACTGTTGAGTTATTCAACTGTCCTTCTATCACAGACAACATCAAGCATCTCTCTGCATTTGTGGAGGCCGGAAATGGCTCCAGGCAGCAGCAAAGGGCAGTCCAGAGACTCTGGATATTGACTGAAGCTGCCCTTGCCCTGAAGATAATGCTCCTCCTGGCCTGGTGCCTGGGCCTCTGATGCATGGCCACTGCGACTGCAGGACAGATGGTCCCAGCCATGATCCCAGTCTTCTCTTAGAGCAGGGACAGGAAGCCCTGCGAGATACTGATACATATTTCTAAATCTGGTGTGCATGGGGATGTGTTGGAGGGGACAGAGCCAAGCCTTGTGGCACAGCCACATGCTCTGGCACATCCCTGCTGCCCTGTGCACATCCCTGTGCCCCTTTACACTAGGCCCCCAGACACAGGTGCCCAGAGCACCCCATGGCAAACTGAGAGGTCCTGGGACTGGCCCACTGGGACCTGGGCCACCAACTCAGGTCTGTTGTTCATCAGCACAGCTTCTGCCCATTTCTATGGCAACATGTGGGGTGCCACAGATGTGGTCCCACACCATGCCATGGCCCTATGTGCATGAGAGGCAGAGAGCACCGGGAATGCTCAGTCCCGGTCAGGCACACTGATGCTCGCACTGCTGCAGAGCCTGAGGATGTGTTTGTGGAGCCAGGGAGAAGGATGGACGAGATGAGGTTGTCTACATGCAAGGGCAGGTGATGGTTC
>WEKX01003503.1:80099-151344 GCA_013390025.1 Pitta sordida
GGGGGGGGGGACACCCCGGGTCACCTTTGGGGTACACATTGGTGGAAGGTTTTGTGCTGAGCCCCTGCTTTGAGGATGCTGAGTGGGGCAGACTGGGGGCAATGAGACAGGTCTGAGGGCTGCAAACCTTGAGGAGTGGAACGGAAATTGTCCCTGCTGGGGGTTTGTCCGCTTGGATGCGTGTCAGGAGGTGACAGACACGAGGAGTCTCGTGTCTGCCTCCCCCTGGGGTCTGTGGGAGAGCTGGGGCTGTGCTGTCTCACTGTGCCTTTGCCCTCCAGTCACAAACCGAACTGGCAAGGCCAGGATGTGGTGGCAGAACTGATGGTGAGCACAGGGCAGGAGGGGCTGTCGGCAAACACAGCAAGGCAGGGCTAGCTGCGGGTGTTACAGGCTGGTCTCGGCAGAAAAAATGGCTGGTATGAAGAGTCAGGGGACAAGTCCAGGCTGGAAAACAGAGAGCACTTCCTCCCCAGAGGCAGGCGCCGCTTTCCTCTCTGAAAGATATTTTCAGAGGGGCTTGGGGGCTGCTGGGTTATCTAGGCTGCTGTAGGGAAGCTTCCCTACCTTGGGTCAGAACCTTCTTCTTTACTATTGTGCTTCAGTGAAGCCCCAGCTGTACCTGTTGCCCACTGCCATGGCGTGTCCCAGGAACAAGATTAATTCCAGATAGGCATAGTTAGGCTTGCTGTGCTGCAGACTGGGGACAGAGTTGGGCATTTTTGGCCCCAAGTGGTTGGAAGAATTGTTCTTGGCTGTGCTCAGGGGACCTGGGAGCATCACCAAGGTGCGTGTGTCAGGTTCTCCAGTCCTTCCTACCTGAGGAGGTCTGGCAAGTCTCCCCCTGCCCTCACTGCCCAGAGAGGGGATTTGTGCTGGAAGAAGAGCTGGTTTGCAACTGGAACATAGAGAAGAAATCCCAGCAGCATGCTGGATCCAAGCACATAGAGATTGGGAAGGGATGCCACTCACTTCTTCCCTACCTGCACTCTTGCAGCAGTGGTGGCAGCGGAGAACTATTCCGGGGTCTTCCTCCAGGGCCAGCTGGGGGCCGCACAGTGAACTGCCAGAGAGCAGCTTCCCAAGTTAATGATCTACCCGCAGCCTCCTCAGAGTCTTGGGGCCATGAGATGTGGGATGGCAGTGACACTTCCTGAATGGTCCGGCCCCTTCTCTTGCCTGGTGAGTCAGGACTGGTACCCAAATCCCTGGTCACAAATCCCCCAAGGCAGCTGCAAGCAGTGAGACTGGGTGTGATGGGTCTGGGCTGGACTCTGCCATCAGGGACACGGCCACGGTGCCACAGGGGATCTGTAGGTCACTGGCGTGGGCACAGCTGGAGGGATGGTGCTGGGGTTGGGGTGTGGGTCACCCCCCACCACCTGGCTAAAGCGTCGCTATGCCAGAGCACTGCGCTGTGGGATCAAGGTGGCCATGAGCATAACCGAGTCCTGGGGAAGGAGCTGCCATGCCCCCATGTGTGTCCCCCGGCGCCTTGCCTTGGCGGCCGCGCTGCCTGGAGCCCTGCCAGCCCCGGGAGCGTCTCTGGGTTTGTTTGCCTTTGCTTGTTATCACGCGCCAGAGGTTTGTCGCAGCTCCCCGGGGCCTGCGTCATCCTCTACGGAGCCCCGGCGTCTCTGAGTACGTTAAAAAAAAAACATATATAAAATACCAAAGCAATAGGAAAGGGGGTGGGAGCCAAGCTCCTGTGCCCTGGTGCAGGGTGATAGGCTGGGCAGGGTCATCTCCCGGTCCTCCCCCGTCCCGTCATCCCCATGGTGTCTTTACGTCTGACCGCCTCTCAAGGCTTTCCTGTCCATGTGTTGGCAGGAGGAAAGTGACCAGCATGGAAAGAACAGTCCTGGGAGCGGCTCCGGCACAGCTCCCTTTTGCCAGCAGCTCTTCCCAGATCCCAGCCCAGTGCTGGCCAGAAATAGGGTGGATATTTTTAATCATCTCCGTGCTAACAATTCCCCCCCACTCGCATACACATCCTGTGGCCCCCTCTCCTCCAAGCCAGGGGCTCGGGCACCGGAGAGGCTGGCCCATTCCCCACAAGGATGCAGGAGGTGATGGTGATGATGATGATGATTCATCCCTCCATGTCCTGCTTCGTGTCCAGCGTGGGAAAAGCATGCGGGAAGGAAGGGTGGGCTCTCACCCCGCGTTGCCACGGGAAGCCATCGAGGTCAGGGCTCTCCGTGGGGCTTCAAAATAGGAGCCGCTCCCTGCAGTGAGGGGAACAGCCGTGCTGGTACCTCTTGGAAAAGCTGTGGCCAAAGTCCAGCAGGGGCAGCCCTAGCGGGAAAGGGCTGGGTGAGTGACAGGGCAGTTCCTGCAAGGGGAAAAAAATCACTTCAAAAGAGTAAATCACGCATGGAGTCTCCTCTTGGCTCCACTGCCAGCCCGGTGCGTGGCCTCGCTTCTGCGTGCCTTGTGCCTCAGTTTCCCCTCCCACCCCGCTGGCATCTCTGCTGGTGGCCAGGGGATATCAGCACACTTGATCCAGGCTGGGGGGTGGCAGATGGCTGGACAGGAGCCCGGACAGGGGACCGTGTCCCAGGGGCCACCCAGGCGCCCTCCTAAGCTGCTGCAGCTGTGGGCACTGCTTGGTGACAGCAGAATGGGATAAACATGGTGGGGCATGTGGGGGTGCAGTAAGGGCCAAGGGCTTGGGGACAGTCAGTTCTGGGAACGTGCTGGGAGAGATTGGAATTGTGAGTCCCCATCAAGTTGGAGGGTGTGTTGGATCCCCACGATGTTCCTCAGACCCCACCAAGGTCAGGGGGATGCCCTACTCTCTGTTCCCGTGCCCTGGGGGCAGGGACATGGGGCTGAACTCTATGACCCCTAAGAGGATTTCCTTGGCTGGGACAGTGGGGGGCTGTGGCAGGCCCCCCCCACCCGCTGGGACCGGCTGCTGCTGGGGCTGAGCTCCCTGGCTCCGGCTGCGAAGCTCCATAAGCTCCTTAAACTCTCCCTCCCCCCAAAAAAATCCCTCTGTGATTTCAGCCCACCCCCCAAACCTATTTCTAATAAGCTAGTTATTAAAAACCTTCCTTATGGAGCAGCATGACTCTTCCTGGGATCCTGGCATGGCTGTTGCCCCCACTCTGGTGCTGCTTGGGCACAGAGCAAAGGGCCTGGACCAGCCTCGCTTTCCGCCCAACACCGTGCCCTGCCCTCAGGGGCTGCAGAAGGAACTAATGTCCAAAAATTAAACAAAAAAGCCCAAAAGCCAGCGGGTGGGGACACCTCGGCTCAGCTCCTTGCTTTCTGGGGAGATTAAAGTCTTTTTTTCTCAAGCCAGGCTCTTTCCTGAAGGGGTTTTCCTGCTCGTGGAGCATACCCAGCTCCCGGGGGGGTTTGGGGTCACCACTGCAGAATGATGCTCAGTGGGGACGGGCTCCCCCCTACCAGCACTGCTCGCTGGGGCACATCCACCCACCAGCGCTTGGGGCAGGCTGGCGGGGGGGATGAATCAGCGGTTTCAGCTGAAAAAAATGCGGGTTTTCTTTTTCATTTTTTCAAATGGTTTTTTGGCTTGCGCCCAACCGGCCGGGCAGCAATGGCTGCGGGGAGCACCCGGCCGGCACCGCTTTCATCCCGAGAGGTTTGACCCGGGCGGCCGCAGCACCTGTCCCCTGGCACGAGTGCCGGCATGGAGCGATGCTCCGGGGGGGCTGGAGATGATCGGGGGTGGAAGGCAGCGAGCGGGAGCCGGAGTCATTTCATCTCCCAAGCCCCTGCAAGGCAGCTTCGGTTTCCTCCCACCTGTGAATCGGTTAAATGGGAAAAGAGCTTGGCTGGGGGCCACGGAAACTCTCTTATTACATGTAATTAGCTTAATTACATCATAAATAACCCATCAAGGGGTAGCGGAGTGACGCTCAAACAAATAAGCAATTCTGCTTTCATCGGACGACCCACCCAGCTCTTTGATCAACCCCAATAACAACAAATGCTTTAACCACGCGAGGGGACACTTCCAGCCCCCTGTCCCTCTCCCGTCATTGCTCCCCATCCTGCCGCTCTAAGGGGTACCCAAAAAGCTGCATCCCACATTTCAAGTAGGGAAAAAATCAGGAGGGAGCATCATCAAAATTTGGGGCACGCGTCTAAATTTGTGGGATAAAACGCTGCAGGATGGAGATGGGGTTTACCCCTGCTGTGCCAGGCTCCTTTGGGATCAGCGCTAGGCTTCTCCATCGGCATTTAGACTGAATTCATTCTCCTCCGTGCAAAGAAAGAGCTCCCGAAAGGCGCTGGCTCCGCCAGCCGGCGGGGGGAGCGCGGTTATTGAATATAAACACTCCGTGTAATTTACATGCTAATTATGTTGAATGCGCTACAAGCCCATAATTAGAATCTAATTAGGTGAGAGCGCCTGTAATTGGTTTTGGGGAATGCAGTGATGGTGCACCTGTGGGGAGGTGACCCGCTCGGGTCCTAATGGCATTAACTCTTCATGCTGGTGCCTTGATGACGTTTGGGAGGAGGTCGAGGGGGATTTGGGGGGCAGAAGTGGGGTAAGAAGCCCCTCGGGGTGCTCGGAATCCCCAAAATCTCCCCTTAGGTTTGGACATCAGCATTGATCTCCGTGCCAGGGGGTGATGGGTAGGAACTGCTCAGCCCTGCCCGATATGGGGCCGGTGGTGGCAGCCAGCAAGGACGGTAGTGTGGGCAGCTGCCAGAGCTGGGAATGCAGCCCGAATTTGGCGTTGCGGGGGGAAATTGGCTTTGCAGCTCCTGCGATGGAGTGCTGGTGCCGCGGGCGGAGCAGAGCATTGCCCATTGTTGCCAGCCCTCGGGCTTCTGGCCGCCGGCATCGCTTGAGGGTTCAGGGTAATTAAATCTCAACGCCCAAAGCCACAAAACGATTCCGGTGGAGGCGAGTCTCGGGGGGCTCCGTGGAATGCTGCGAGGGGACGGTCCCCTGGGAGGCCACCCTGGCTGTGATGCCGGGGCGGCTCCTGGCTCCGGTGCCGGGCAATTAAAATGGGATTAGGCTCCCGGCCAGCCGGGGAAGCTCTGCTGGTGCCGGGATTGGCAATGGGGATGCAGGAGGGAATATGTTCCTCGGGGCACATCAACTAATGAGCCGGCTTCTGCAGCCCGGGGGGGCTCTTGCCCCATTCTGTACTCGGGGACGCCTCGCAGCTGCTGGGGGCAGGTTTGGGGGCACAGTGGCGGTGAGGGATTAGGCAGAGAGGGCATGGGGATGGAGGTTTGGAAGGTCAGAGGTTGGGGCAGGGGCTCGCCCGCCCTTCCGTCCCCTTTGGAAAGGCCGTTACGGGGCAGCGAGTCTGTCGCCGCCCCTCTTTGGGAGTGTCCCCTCTGATCGCTGGGCCGTGGGGGGTTGAATGGAGCCCCCGGCGGGGAGTCTGGGCCCTTTGTGCTGCTGGCCCTGTCCTCTGCCACGTCCCGGGAACGTCCGTCCTAATGCGTGTTGGATGTTTGCAGTTATCACCGGCCTGGAACCCTTTGCCACCAGTGTCTGGCACAGGTCCAGGGTCCCAGCCGGGAGGCAAGGATGGGAGCATGTCCCCTGGGAGGTTTGGTGTGGTGTCCCCAGGCCAGGCAGTGATGGTAGATGGGGGCTGCTGCCCAGTTTAACTGCCAGCCCGGTCTCTGCCTGCTCCTGGTGACTGTGTCCCAGCTGGGATAGCTGGACATGCAGTTAGGGAAGAGCTCTTCTGCTCTGCATCACTCACTGCTGGAGCTGCCCTGCCCTTTCCTGGCTCCCAAGCTCCAGTCCCTGCTGGCACCAGTGTCCTGCTAGGGGAAGCACCGCCACACACGTGCAGAGACACAAACAGAGTGTGAGGCTCATGTATGTAGTACGCACACACTGTGTGGGCCAGCAGGGCAGCTGCAGGACATGGGACAGGCAGGGACCAGACCCAATGTGCCATTGCACAGGCAAGGGTGTTGTGGGACAGGCAGGGACCACTATGGGACAGGCTGGGGACGCCATGGGTGGCAGGCAAGCCAGCACCAGCATCAGAGAGCATCTGGAGCCCAGATGGGACAGACAGGAGGGGGAGCATGCCGTGGGTGTGTGAGCGGCTCCCTGGCTCCTAATCCTTGGCATTGTTCCACCCCACCTCTGCCATGGACCCCCTGCCTGCAAACCAAACTGCCAGCCCCTCCACGTGCCCACCGTGCTTGTCCTGTCTGTCCAGCCTTGGCAGAAGGGCAAACCCCCAGGCTGGGGAGGTTGATGTCATGTCCCGTGACGCAGTTTCCCACAGCCTGCCCCAGCAGATTCCCACCCTGTAGTGCCTGGTGTGCACTGGCCTCACCACTGCAGCCGAGGGCCACTGAGTGAGCTCCAGCACGGGACTTGGGAGCACTGCTGTCAGCCGTTGGACCGAGTGGGTGCCCAGGACAGGAAGGGACCCTGGGGACACCCATGGGATATTGCCAGTCTCTCGTGGGGCTGGAACGTAAGGAGGTCAGGGAAATGTGCAGGCACTTGGCTTCCTGCTGGAAACGGCAGCTGGCAACTGGAGCCCATCCCAGTCCTGCCTGGAAGTCAGCATGTTCCTTCTCAACGCTGACCTGCAGGACGCCGTTCCGCTCCTCCCCAGGAAGGGGAGTCCCCTAGGACTGCTCCCAGAGCCTGCACAGGGCACCTCCCTGAATGGAGGGACAGACTCCACAGGGTGAGGATGCTCATTCAGCCAGTGTACCACAGTAGTGGCATCTGATGGCTGTTAGTGGCATCCGGAGGGGGGCTGACACTCCAAAAGGGGTGGGATTTCCAAAATGGTTGCCTTCAGAGGCAGATGGCAACACATGGAGGTGGCATCCAGTGGCTGTTGGTGGCATCTATAGAGTGGCACCTCCAAAGTCAAGCATATGGGTAAGATGACATCCCATGGGGATGACTTCTGATAGCTGGGAGTAGCATCTGCTTGTTGTTAGTGGCATCCAAAGGGATGGCACCTCCAAAAGGTGTGACACCTCGAAAGGGAATGGCAGCCAGGGCAGGTGTCATCCCATGGAGGTGGCATCTGATACCTGGCATTGAAAGAGGGTGACATCTCCAAGGGGATTTGCACTTCCAAAGTGTGGCACCTCCAAAAAATGGCATCCAAGGCAGGTAGCGTCCTGTCTGTGTGGAGTGCTCTGTCTCACTGGTGTCCTGGCCCCTGCTGCATGATTGGATGGACTGGCCCACATCATCTGCAGCACTTCTGCCTTCCATCTGGCTGCCTCATTGCACTTGTGAATATTCATGACCCTCATTATCCTCTTTCACTCCTTGCTCCCACACTTGGGCTAAAAATAACTTTCCAAGGGGGATGGGATGTGCAGGGTGGGGGAGAGGCTCATCCCGTCCCCTGGAGCTGGCTCCCTGGGGTCCCAGCTCCCACATACTAGGAACCAGAGGCTTGGCTGGGACATGGGATCACAGGGTAGGAGAAGGACTATGCCAGAGATTTTGGTCTCTGGGCTGGGGTCTTCTTGCCCCATGGCAAGCTCCACTCCTTGCTGTAGTGTACTGGGTCTCCTGAGCCCAGGTCCTGCTGTCCTTTCTCCTGGCTAGTATTGGTTGTCCCAACTGGTCATAAGCATCTCCCATCATTTTCCCATGTCCTGCCCAGTGATGGCAGCATCATGGTGCTCATGGAGGGGAAAGTCAACACTGTGAGGCTGTAAGGTGGGCACGATGGCCTGAGAGATAGGCACTTCTTACAGGACCCAGCATCCTCCAGTTGGGACCAGGCTTGGACTTGGGCAGGGATGGCACTGGGGAAGGTGGGAGTCCCTGGGGTGCTGACCCTGGGGTGCTTTCCCCTTGTAGAGCTGAAGGCAACAGGCACAGCACACTTCTTCAACTTCCTCCTCAACTCCAGCGACTACCGCATTCTGCTGAAGGATGAGGACCATGACCGCATGTATGTGGGCAGCAAGGACTACGTCCTCTCACTGGACCTCCATGACATCAACCGCGAGCCCCTCATTGTAAGCTGCCATTGCAGGGCAGGGGGGAGCAGGTGGAAGAGGGACATTAAGGCACCTGAGGAGCATCTTGGGTGCCAGGGCAAGAGCTCAGTGGGCATGATGAGCTCAGCTGGTGCTGATGGCGAAGTGGTGGGGCTAGGTGGGAGCCCTGATCTCCTCCGGGTTGGTGTTTCCACAGATCCACTGGCCTGCATCCCAGCAGAGGATTGAGGAGTGCATCCTCTCAGGCAAGAACAGCAATGTGAGTGGCCACCATGATCCCCATGAACCCCATTGGCTCCAGCCCCTTGCTGGGATTGATACCCTCTTCTCTGCTTCCCAGGGGGAGTGTGGCAACTTCATCCGCCTGATCCAGCCCTGGAACCGGACACACCTCTACGTCTGTGGCACCGGTGCCTACAACCCCATCTGCGCCTTTGTCAACCGTGGGCGCAAAGCCCAGGTGAGGGGTGGGAGGGATGAGGGTTGCTGGCACAGCCACCATGGGTCTCTGCACTGGGGTGCAGGAATGTTTGGTTTTAATGGCTGGTATTGGGAGGGTGAGGGGGACAGAGATCTGGGGGGAAAATGGCAGGCTGGGGGTGACCATGGGTGATGGTGTTGTCCTGCTGAGTGGGGCCAAGCCATCTCCACAGACCAAGGACTTCTCTTCACACTGGAACTGTGCTCCCCCGTCTGGACCCTGATGGCAGCTTCCATGTAATGTGCCCTCCCACCTTGCTGGCTGCAGCCACTGCTGGATCTCCACCAGGACGAGGAACATGTCAGCCCACTGTCCCACACACTGCCAGGCTGCTGAGCCCTCACTGTAGATTCCAAGGATGCTCGACACCACACCAACACTGGAGTTGCACAGGAAGAACCGTGGCAGGGACTGTGCCAGCACATGTGGCCATATAAGGGATGTTCCTGAATGGATGTCACCCATCTCCAAGGACCACAATGTACAGCAAGAGGGTGGCATTGAAGCTGCATGTCACCAGGCAGGAGGCATGGCAGACAGACAAGCACTTTCAGTTTAGCCCCAGGAGGGAGCCAGTCTCTGCCAGCAGCAGCACAGGTGGCCCAGGAGTCTCTAACCCTGTGAGGTGTATGTCCCCTCTGTGCTGGAGTGGTAGGTCCAAGTCTGTGTCGTTTTCTATGGTTGGAGAGGGTGCCACCAGCCCAACCTGAGGAAGGATCACGGCGCTGGATGTGCGGGATGGATATCTGCCTCAGTGCTCCCAAGGCTGGCACAGGCACAGAGAGGTGGATGTTGCTCAGGTCACGCCATATTTGCATTGGCTTGGAACTGTAATGGGACCAGGTTGGGCAGTGGCAGCATTTGAGGAGGACCAAGGCTGCAGGTGCAGTTAAGGACAGCATGTGTCCCATTCAGCAGAGCCAGCAGCAGTGTGGCAGGGATAAGGGATCCCAGTGACCCCATCGTGTCAGTAGCTTTGGTACTGGGACACTGCTCCTTGGCGCAGAGTGCTGACAGCTGGGTGGTAGGTGCTGTTTTTGCGTCCTCAGGTGTGAGCCCAGATTGTCAGCAGTTGCCTCTCCTCTGCCTCTTGCCCCATGCTAGGGCACCCCGATTCAGTGGGAGGGAGCAGAGGCCAGCCCAGCCTAGAGCATGCAGGGACCTCATCCAGCATCACCCAGGGCAACTGTAGTGGTGCTGCTTTATGGGTGTCCATCACCCCAGCTCATGGGGTCCCTTGCTCGCCCCTGCCATGGGGGGTTATTCCCCCAGCCGGCGCTAACTATCTGCCCTACTCCTTTTCCCCAGGGGTTTCCGCCGAGCCAGCCGGGAGGCCAGGAAAGCAGATCCACCGACAGCCCCCTCAGCCCGAGACCAGCACAAAGCAAGGTGGGAACCGGTCTGGGAACCCGCCGCAGCCATGCCCACCTCTCCCCAGGGGCACACTAGAGCCCTGGGCTCCTTCATCCCACTGGCATGCTTCCAATCCCCGGTCTGGGTGCCCTGTGCCATTGGCAGCCCTGCCATCCCTTTCCCTCTCAGGACAGCATCTCCTGGCCACCGGCCTGACGTCGGCTCTCCTTCTCTCACTAAACTAACGCCTTCCTCCCAGTCCGTGTAGGTTCCTCCCACCCCTGTGGGGGACACTGTCAGGGATGGTGGCTGTCCATCCACCACCAGGTTAGTACCTGACTCCAGGCTTGTGATGTCCCTTGGAAGGGAACCATGTGTTGGCAGAACCACTGGACTCAGGAGGATGCCAGTGTGATGTGAAGAATGTGTTTGGTTTGGGTCTACAGAAACATCACTGAGCAGCTCTTCGCCTTGCCCCATGAGAGGCTTGTGTCATCCTGGCAGGCAAGTGGGCTCAGAGAAGTGACGGCATCTCTGGCTTCTGGGAATACCCCAGCATCCAGCCCAACCTGACAGTGTCACCTCCAAGCCTCTCCCCTCCAGACTAACATGGGTCAGTGCATGTACCAGGGAGCACGTGGGGCATGGGCAGCCTGGGGCACCCCCCGCGCCCCTCAGGGAATTGGGGGGCTGAGAGTGATGCTCAGGGCAGTGAGCATCTCCCTGACTCTAAACAGCTCCTGCTGCCGATGGCAGGTAGCACCGTTTGCATTTTAGCCCTCTCTGGTCTCCTCAGTTCCTCGCTTCCTGCTGGGGAGAGGGGGTGTGCTCTAGGAGGAGCTCCCTGGGGTCCACCGCCGGCAACTCCAGTGTATTTCAAGGCACGTTAAGCCAAACAACAGTGCTGGCACCATGATGGCTCATAGGTTGCCCAACCAGGAGGATGAGATGGCACATCTGTTGCCAGGGCTTGCACTGGAGAGAGACAGGTAGTGGTTATGAAGGGTTTGCCTGGCTTGGGAGTGGGGCCGGTGCTGGGCAGAGGAGTTGATGAGGGTAATGGTGGTGTGGTGGTGCAGCCTGCAGCCTTGGGGATGATGGAAACGTGACAGTGTCCATCTCCAGGGTTGGGTGTCCCAGGACTAGGTGGTGTGAGCAAACCCTCCAGTGGGAGGTGCAGAGGGTGAGATCCCAGCTCCTCACCCCCTCCTGCCTTTCCCAGAGCTAGGGCTCTGCCAGGGCACTGCTGGCCTCTCAACAGAGGGTGGCTGTCACCATGTCCATCACCACTGCACCAAAGTCAGGGCACAGAGACAGAGGCAGACCAGCCTCATACGATTGCTCCATGTCTAGTCTTCCCATGGATGCTCCTGTAATGCTGCTTCATCTCAGTTTAAGATGGTCCCTATACCAGCGCTGGGCCAACCTGGCCTGGCCTGCCCCCAGATGGCTCTGGCAGAGGATTTTGCATGTGTCTCTGGAGGCAGTATGGGTCTCGCCCCTGACTGTGGATGGGTGATGGTGCCAGTGCTGACCACTAGGAAGGCAGAGGTGGTGGCAGGGAGACATTCCATGGAGCAGACATGTTTCACTCTGAAGAAAACCGCTGGAAAATGGGCCCTGGCAAGAGAAGCATGGTGGGTCCAGCAGCTGAGCTATACCACAGGCCAAACCCTGCCTGCCAACCTGCTGGAACTGTATGATGTGGATCTGGCAATGTGCAGCACAGCCAGCTGGAGTGAAGATGGCCAGAGAGGGATTGTTCTCCCAGGCGGGGAGGGGGACAGATGTTCCACTTCAGCCCGGTGGCTGAGCCAAGCCTGCAAGTGATGGAGGGCATGGAGAAGCACCCAGCATGGAGTCATCTCTCACAGGGGGCTTCAGCTTCCCAAGAGACCTGCAGACCCCTTGTGTGGTCCATCTGTCCTCACTGCTGGGCGCCGTTCTGGAGGAGGCTGCCTCTCCTGGTGGGCTTTGGAAGGTGCCACAGGGAGGGAAGGGTGAAAGTCTAATCAACTCCTCTATTTGCTTTCCTCTTCAGGATTATATCTTCTACCTGGAGCCAGACAAGCTAGAGTCAGGCAAGGGGAAGTGTTCCTACGACCCCAAAGTAGACACCGTCTCCGCACTAATAAGTGAGTCCTGTGGCTCCTTGGGGCCAGTGCTGGGCAGAAGGATCATGCAGGCAGGATGGAACAACTGCTTCCACCATCTTCCTGCATTGTCCAAATATCCCCCAAGAGTCAGATTCCTGCCTCTGCAACTCCTGCCTGCCCCAGCTGTGATGACTGGGCACCCAGGATGCCCAGTCTTGGGCACCTAGCCCAGCAGAGGTGGGAGTCCTGGTCACAGACCATTACCAACCTCCAGAGCTCTCTGGGATGTCTGTAGGCAGTGGCCCTTATTTGCCTGGTGACTATGAGCTGGGGCTGGAGCTGGATGAAGTGTGGGGCAGTTGGAGAAGGTGGGTGGATTGGACTTGGCAGGGTTCCTGGCTGATCTCTGATCTCTGCAGATGAGGAGCTCTATGCTGGTGTCTACATTGACTTCATGGGTACAGACGCAGCCATCTTCCGCACCATGGGCAAGCAGACGGCCATGAGGACAGACCAGTACAATTCCCGTTGGCTCAATGGTAAGTTTGTGAGTCACTGGCCCCAGTGCCCTGGGGACCTTATGGCTCCAGCTGTAGAGATGAGACCTGTCATGTCGTACTGCATCCTTCTGCCAGGACGGAGACAGCAACAGCATGAGCAGATGGATGGATGGTTGGTTGACAGTTGATGATAGATGGATAGGGGGACAGATGGACGGACAGAAGATGTATGGGTGGGTGGATGGATGAATGGATGGATGGATGGATGGATGGAGACAGAAGAGCAGAGGGATGGCATGTGAGGCAGTGACAGACATGCCTGGAGCTTTGCTGGATGGTGGGAGCAAACAGCTGGTGAGAGATGGGGCTGTCTCTGCCGGTGTCCATGGATGGGTTTCTGCAGGGCTGAGATGTCAACCATGTCGCCTGCAGTCGGTGACCCCGAACGTTCATCCTGCCCCCTTTCAGAGCACCCCTGCCCATGGGACGGCAGCTGAGTAAACAGAGCAGAGCAGATGGGATGATCCTGCCTGGCCGGGGAGCCGGCGGGGCAGTAACCCGAAGAGGGGGAGCTGTCAGCGCAGGCTGGGCATCGGCTGATGGATGGCGGGGAGAAGCTTCCTGAGAAGCTTCCATGCTGTGTGGTTCCTTCCTGGGGGGAAGACTGGTTCCCACCACTCAGCTCATTGGGCTGATGGATCTCTTCGGCCTGTGTACATTGGGGGTGCTCTCAGGGACCTCAGGGATGCTCTAAGCCCTTCCTGGCTCACTGATAATCACCACAGCAGTTCCACAGCAGTGCTTTTGCAGGAGTGGGATGATGCTGGAGAAGAGGCAGACTCAGCACCCTGCTGTGGCAGGAGTGCTGCTGGGTTGATGGTGCCGTGCCGTGTCGTGCCATTCTAGACCCAGCCTTTGTCCGTGCCCAGCTCATCCCTGACAGCAGCGAGAGGAATGATGACAAGCTCTACTTCTTCTTCCGAGAGAAGTCAGCCGATGCCCCGCTGAGCCCTGGGGTTTATTCCCGTATTGGGCGCATCTGCCTGGTAGGTGAAGCAACAGGCAATTAGGGAAGCAGGAAGGGGGATGGGCCAAGCTGAGCACAGGGGTCTTTCTATTGCAGAATGACGATGGGGGCCATTGCTGCCTCGTGAACAAGTGGAGCACCTTTCTGAAGGCCCGGCTTGTCTGCTCTGTGCCAGGACCCGATGGAATTGAAACGCACTTCGATGAGCTCCGTGAGTGGGCGAGGAGGGACACAGGAGTCTTTTCCAACCCTGCAGGCTTGGAGGGCACCCTGGGGAGGGCTGGGGACTCCCTTTCTGCCCCATATTTCTTACTTTCCTATGGGTAGCTGCTTTTCCCATGCCCTGGCATTGCTGCCCACCTTCCCTATGGTGACACCTCCATTTTTCTGTCCCAAGAGGACGTCTTCATCCAGCAGACTCAGGACACCAAGAACCCTGTTATCTACGCCGTGTTCTCTGCTTCGGGGTGAGTGCTGACCCTCCTGACACAGTGCAGCAGAGAAGGGGCTCCCAGCTGGGTGGGTGTCCTGGTAATGCCGCGCTGGCAAGCAGCACCAAGCCGAAGAATGGCAGCAGGTCCTTCCTCCCAGGTCGGTCTTCAAGGGCTCTGCCGTGTGTGTCTACTCCATGGCTGACATCCGCATGGTCTTCAATGGGCCCTTCGCACACAAGGAGGGACCCAACTACCAGTGGATGCCCTACACGGGCAAAATGCCCTACCCCCGTCCAGGCACTGTAAGTACCCCCTGGACACCCATGGGGAGATAAGCCAGCCGCTGGCACACTCAGACCCATGCCCAGATGCCGGCTCACCTAGCACTTGTGATGTTTGTGCTGCAGTGTCCCGGGGGGACCTTCACCCCATCCATGAAGTCGACCAAGGACTACCCTGATGAAGTGATCAACTTCATGCGCTCACACCCGCTGATGTACCACGCTGTGTACCCCACGCATCGCCAGCCGCTTGTGGTTCGCACCAACGTCAACTACCGCTTCACCACCGTGGCTGTGGACCAGGTGGACGCAGCAGACGGGCGCTATGAGGTGCTTTTCCTGGGCACAGGTACCCACGCCGCACACCGCGGGGAACGCAGCATGCTCCGGCGCGGCCCCGGAGGGCACGGGCACCACCAGGGCTGGCCAGAGCACAATGTCCTCCACCACGCTAGAGCGGGGTGAGGGGATGAGACCACCCACCCTGAAGTCCTTGCCCCTCCTCAAGGCTCCATCCTTGTCCTTTGCCTGCCCTGGTGCCCAACCTATAGGCCCAGCCATTCAGCCTGATCCTTCCCTTAGGCCAGTTCCCATCCCTGACATCAGCAATCCAGCATAATTCTTCCACTCTAGGGATGATCCAGCCTGATCTTCCACCTGCCCTGCTACCCATCCCAGGGCTAAATCATCCAGCCTCATCCTTTCCTGAACGCAGTGCCTGTCTTACATGCTTTGCGTCATGGTTGTGAAGCCCACCATCATCCAGCCTTGTATCTCCCCTGCCCCATTACCCATCCTAGAGGCACTGGCATCCAGTCCTGTCCTTCCCAGACCCTAATGCCCATCCTGGAAGCACCATCATCAAGTTCAATGCTTCCTTTGCTCTTCACACGTATTCCAGAGCCCCATGATCCGTCCGTGTCCTTCCCTTGCCCCAGTGCCTGCCCCTGGCACCTGTCCCCGTGCTCCCATGGGTGGCAACAGTCCCTAGCCACAGGTGGTGGTACAGTGCCTGAGCTGGTTCAGTGCACCTCAGGCACAGCCACCTGCCATGGCAGGAGAGATGGGGGTGGGCTTGGGGGATACTACCCCCAGCCTTAGCAGGGACACCCTTGCCAGGCAGAAAGGGCACAGGTGTCCAGAGGTGACAGCCCCTGGGCACCACGGTGTATTGCAGATCGTGGCACTGTGCAGAAGGTCATCGTCCTCCCTCGGGATGACATGGAGACAGAGGAGCTCATGCTGGAGGAGATCGAGGTGTTCAAGGTAAGGACTGTCCTGTCCTGCACCCTCTAATGAGTGTCCTTGACACAACTAAGCAGCCATTTGGGACACCAGCCAGCCCCTTAGGACATCCCTAAGTCACCCCTCCATCTTCTTCACTCTTGCCCTATCCAGGTGCCAGCACCCATCAAGACTATGACCATCTCCTCCAAGAGGGTGAGTCACAGCACATAGCAGGGGGCTGTGTGGTCAGATCCCATCATGGGACCAGCTGTAGCACTGCTTGTCACTGAAGCAGAAGCGGGAGACTCACAGTGGTCCTTGTGGGGTGGAGATAAGGTACCATCTCACTCTGTCCTCTTTGTCCCCAACAGCAACAACTGTATGTGTCCTCGGCTGTAGGCGTGACCCACCTGGCCCTGCACCGCTGTGATGTGTACGGGGAAGCCTGTGCCGACTGCTGCCTGGCCCGGGACCCGTACTGTGCCTGGGATGGCAGCGCCTGCACCCGCTACTCTGCCTCGTCCAAGAGGTACAGGGGGCTGGGGGAGAGCAGCAGGGAGGAACCACCCAGCGACAGGCTCCTCTCTCACCTCCTGCCTCCCCACAGGCGGAGCCGGCGGCAGGACATCAGGCATGGCAACCCCATCCGGCAGTGCCGTGGCTACAACTCCAACGGTGAGGGAGGTTTGGGGAATGGGGTCAGCTGGGAGGGGAGGCTGGGGGCAGAGAGGGGAGGGGAGAGCACACAGGAGGATGAATTCCCTGATGGGTTGATGATTTTGTGGGTGGATATATGGGAAGATACATAGAAGGGTGGGTGGATAGATAATACTGGGGAGAAAGATGAACATGGATGAATGCATACATTAGGAATGAGGATGAGCACGGATGGGTTAGTTGCCAGGTAGATGGATGGGATACATTAGGGAGAAGGATGAAGATGGATGGATAGATGAGTATGTTGGGGGTGGACCATGGATGAATAGATGTATAATTTGGGGAGGATATTGAGCAGATTTGAATGGATGGGTAAAAAGATACAGTGCAGAAAAAGATGACTACAAATTGCTGGGTACATAAATGAATGTATGGGTATATGGAGACTTTAGAGGAAGGTGAACTTGAGGGAGTGGAGGATGGATGGATGGATGGATGGATGGACAGACACCAAGCAGTTGTGTGGCTGGAGGTGGATAGGAGCTCTCCCTTGGAGAGATGGTTGGCAGGGCAGGAGTGTGGCAGGGTGGGGGTGCAGAGACATGTGACCTGGTTGCCCGTGGCCTACCTGCAGCTAACAAGAACGCGGTGGAGGCCGTACAGTACGGGGTGGAGGGCAGCACTGCCTTCCTGGAGTGCCAGCCCCGCTCACCCCAGGCCAGTGTCAAGTGGCTGCTGCAGAAGGACAACAGCGACCGGCGGAAAGAGGTAGGGCAGGGCAGGGCACTGGTCTAGGGGTTNCACGCACACACACACGCAGAGACACATGTGCTCCCCCCTCCCATTGGAGGTGGTATTTATTTGTAGGTTGTAGTCACTGGGGTGATGTGACCCCCACCTCCCAGCCCTATGGAGGAGCAGGGACCCCTGAGGCGGCCATAGCCAGCATCACTAACTTCCCCTGTGCCCAGGACCTCTGGTCACCATAACCACTGTCTCCCTGCATCTGAGGCATAGCAGTGTGCTGGGGAATGGAGGTCCTGATGTGGGAGAGGGTGATGCTCTGGGGTGGGGGGGTCAAACCCCAGCCAGGGGAGATGAGGTAGAGGTAGAGGCAGACCAGTAAAGGACTGCCCCACTGCAGGCTGCATATGCCTCAGTTTCCCCATGTGATTATTGAGGAGCATATGCTTTCCATGAGGATGCTGCAGACCACCAGGCAAGCCAAGGAGAAAGGAGACTGTTGGGGAAGGGTACACAGCCCTGTCCCTTTCCTGTGGGCTTAGCAATAGGGAGATGGGACCCTCAAGACAGGACCATGGTGTTCAAACCATAGTGGGGCTTGCCAGGGTATTTGGGTAGAAAAGGTAAGGAAACTGGGGCATGCTGCAGTAAAACCTCGAGTACCTGCTGGTGCTCAGTGCCAGTGGCACCTAGGGGTGTTTGGGGCACCTACCCCATCAGCTGTGCCCTTGAGGCATCCCAGTGGGTATGGGGAGTTGTAAATAGTTGTACAGGGGAAGCAGAGGGGTGGTCTGGGCTGAGCAACTGCCCCATGCNGGAAGATACATAGAAGGGTGGGTGGATAGATAATACTGGGGAGAAAGATGAACATGGATGAATGCATACATTAGGAATGAGGATGAGCACGGATGGGTTAGTTGCCAGGTAGATGGATGGGATACATTAGGGAGAAGGATGAAGATGGATGGATAGATGAGTATGTTGGGGGTGGACCATGGATGAATAGATGTATAATTTGGGGAGGATATTGAGCAGATTTGAATGGATGGGTAAAAAGATACAGTGCAGAAAAAGATGACTACAAATTGCTGGGTACATAAATGAATGTATGGGTATATGGAGACTTTAGAGGAAGGTGAACTTGAGGGAGTGGAGGATGGATGGATGGATGGATGGATGGATGGATGGATGGATGGATGGATGGATGGATGGATGGATGGATGGATGGACGGACGGACAGACAGACACCAAGCAGTTGTGTGGCTGGAGGTGGATAGGAGCTCTCCCTTGGAGAGATGGTTGGCAGGGCAGGAGTGTGGCAGGGTGGGGGTGCAGAGACATGTGACCTGGTTGCCCGTGGCCTACCTGCAGCTAACAAGAACGCAGTGGAGGCCGTACAGTACGGGGTGGAGGGCAGCACTGCCTTCCTGGAGTGCCAGCCCCGCTCACCCCAGGCCAGTGTCAAGTGGCTGCTGCAGAAGGACAACAGCGACCGGCGGAAAGAGGTAGGGCAGGGCAGGGCACTGGTCTAGGGGTTCTGGGGGTGCTGGGGGTGCCAGGTGCCAGCCAGCTGAGCCATACCCCTTCTACCCCCAGCTGCGGGTGGAGGGCCGGGTGCTGCGGACGGAGCAGGGCTTGCTGCTGCGCGCCCTTCAGCTCACCGACAGCGGCCTCTACTCCTGCACGGCCACTGAGAACAACTTCAAGCACACAGTGACTAAGGTGCAGCTCCGCGTCCTCAGCAGCCGTGCTGTCCATGCTGTGCTGGTCCAGGCAGAGACCCCTCCCAGCCTGCCAGGTGCCCCCACTCCCCGCTACCAGGACCTGCTGCAGCTCCTCACCCAGCCCGAAATGGGACTCCTGGACCAGTACTGCCAGGGCTACTGGCGACACACGGCAGCCAGCCCCCCCCAACCGCTGGCTGGCCTCAAAGCCAAGGAGCAGCAGGACCAGAAGAAGCCTCGAAACCGCCGGAATCACCAGCCAGAGACCTATGAGCATACATGAAACCATCATCAGGGACTTTGCTAGCACAGTGGTCTATTTTTCCCCCTTTTAATATTAAAAATATCTATAAATAAATATATATATATATATATACACATCCACGCACACACACACGCAGAGACACATGTGCTCCCCCCTCCCATTGGAGGTGGTATTTATTTGTAGGTTGTAGTCACTGGGGTGATGTGACCCCCACCTCCCAGCCCTATGGAGGAGCAGGGACCCCTGAGGCGGCCATAGCCAGCATCACTAACTTCCCCTGTGCCCAGGACCTCTGGTCACCATAACCACTGTCTCCCTGCATCTGAGGCATAGCAGTGTGCTGGGGAATGGAGGTCCTGATGTGGGAGAGGGTGATGCTCTGGGGTGGGGGGGTCAAACCCCAGCCAGGGGAGATGAGGTAGAGGTAGAGGCAGACCAGTAAAGGACTGCCCCACTGCAGGCTGCATATGCCTCAGTTTCCCCATGTGATTATTGAGGAGCATATGCTTTCCATGAGGATGCTGCAGACCACCAGGCAAGCCAAGGAGAAAGGAGACTGTTGGAGAAGGGTACACAGCCCTGTCCCTTTCCTGTGGGCTTAGCAATAGGGAGATGGGACCCTCAAGACAGGACCATGGTGTTCAAACCATAGTGGGGCTTGCCAGGGTATTTGGGTAGAAAAGGTAAGGAAACTGGGGCATGCTGCAGTAAAACCTCGAGTACCTGCTGGTGCTCAGTGCCAGTGGCACCTAGGGGTGTTTGGGGCACCTACCCCATCAGCTGTGCCCTTGAGGCATCCCAGTGGGTATGGGGAGTTGTAAATAGTTGTACAGGGGAAGCAGAGGGGTGGTCTGGGCTGAGCAACTGCCCCATGCCACAGCTGGGAGCACCCCCAAAATAAATACTGGCTTTGGGACAGACATGGGCGGCTGCGTGTGCTCTGTCAGGGGTGGGCCTGGCCCCCACCACATAATCCCCTGAGCCCTGCTGAGGTGAAGAAGGCTGGGCTGCAGCTCCCCCGGGGGCACTGAGTGCTGGTGAGTGAGACGGGGCACAGGGAGGTGTCAGTACTGATTGGTACTTCTGGGTGTTGGGGTACACTGGGCTGGGTTGGTGGCTGGTGCCAGTACTGGGGGTTGCTGAAGGCACTGGGAGCACTCAGTATGGGGGCACTGGTGAAAGTACTGGAGCCTTAGGATTTAGTACTGGGAGCTAGTACTTGATGGTCCTAGGGGTATGGGGAGAGACTTTGCAGTGTGTGGGGGGTGGTAGTGGCTGATACTGGATTGTGCTGGGAGCACATTAATCGATATAGAGGGGCAACAAGGGTGGTACCAGGCTCCTCTGAGCTGTCCCAAGAGCCACTGGGGTCAGTGCTGGAAGGGGTCCTGGGCTATGTGAGGGGGGAAGTAATGTACCACTGAAGGGTGGTACATATTGGGACCATCAAGGGCGTTCAGAGTCAGTACTGGGAGCAGCAGGAGAAGTACTGGGGCATTAGGATTTGGTACTGGTAGTACTAGTTGATGGTATTGGACGCATTTTTGGTTAGTGGTAATGGGCTCTGTGGGGACCGTTGGAGGCTGTAGTGAGTGATGCTGGGCCATACTGTTCATTACTGGGGCAATGTGGGCAGTACTGGGCTCCTCTGGGCAGTCTCAGGAAACACTGGTGTGAGTGCTGGGGGGCCAGGGGTATGCCGGGGGCAGCACTGGGCACACTGATTGGATGCAGGGCCATACTGGAGGCCCTCAGCTGTACTGGGTGAGTGCAGGGCTGTACTGGGGTGCTGGGCTATACTGGGGGTGCTGGGCTGTACTGGGTGTGGTGCACGGCTATACTGCACTGGGCTGTACTGGAGTTGGTGCAGGGCTGTACGGGGGGCGCTGGGCTGAACTGGGAGCTGCGTTGGGCGTTGCCGCTCTCTGGCGGCTGAGCGCAGCACTGCAGGAGCCCCACGGTGCAGGAAGCGGGGCAACGCTGGGAACAGCTTCGGGAACACAGGATTTATTGTGGGATGGTCACCACACAGGGAAGTGCAATTGCTTGGGGACACTGGGATTTCTTCTTGGCATACTGGAGAGTGTTCCTGGGGAGGGCCTTGGAGACCCTGGGAAGGGTACGTGGGCATCCCTGAGGACATTTGTGCAAGTGTTGCTGGAGAACCTTGGAGGCACCGTGAACTTGATACTGAGTTGGCTTGGTGGCACTGGGTGGGTGGCTGCAGACAACAAGCAGTGCACTTGGTGTCATGGGGACATTGTTGGAGGGTCCTGGAAGCTCCCTCGGGTCACAGAGTGGGGTGACGGGGGCTGCCATTTGATCACTGTCCCTGTAGGCACTGGACACAGAGACCCAGGGACACTGGGATGGCTTACTGGGTCGGGGCTGTGGGCACGGATCCAGAGCAGGGTATTTCCACGTGAGATGGGGACAATGGGGACATTTCCACACCCTGACCAGGCCGCAGCAGACACGCACCTGTATCTCCCCTACTCCAAACCTGGGAGGTCCACAGCAGAGCTGGAGCTGGGTAGGGATGCCACAACACCCGTGTCAATGCCCCAGTCCCAGGGCAGGGGCAAAGTGGGGGGCTGGTCAGTCTAGTGCCCCCCCTCCCCTTCCGGCAGAAGCGCTGACACCGAGAACTGTAGGATTGCTGAGCTCAGCCTGCTGCAGATTGAAGGGGGTTTATCGAGGGGGGGGGGCCGGCTTAAGCCCCGGGTGCTGAGCGCAGGCCCCTGGCGGGCGGCCCCCCGGGACCTTGGCTCTGTCCTTGTCCCACATCGGGTGGGTGGTGGCGGCGGTGGCGGTGGCGGGCACAGGGATCGAGCGCTGGAGACGGCAGGGGGCTGGAGCTCGTTGCCCATCCTGGTACTGACCTCCAAGGAGCGGGTGGTGAGCCGCAGGGCCGCGGGGCTGAGGATGGGTGCTGGGGCCAGTGCCGAGGAGAAGCATTCCCGAGAGCTGGAGAAGAAGCTCAAAGAAGATGCTGAGAAAGATGCCAGGACCGTCAAGCTTCTGCTGCTGGGTAAGGGGGGGGACAACACCTTGGGTGATATACCTATCCTTTCTGCATCTCACCCTAACAGCCCACCCAATGTCCCTCCAATACCTACCAGCCCCCCTGAACCCAATCAGCACACCCCACAGCCCCCCTGAACCCGACCGACCCTTCAGTGTTCCCCTGGCCCCCAGATGAACCCCCTAAACCTGATCACAGCTCACTCAAGGTTCCCCTGACTCCCCCAGCACCCCTGAAAACAGCCAACCCACTCCAACAGCACCTCCGTTACCAGGCAGCCCTAAACCCAACCTCCCCAACTCAGGAGTCCACCCACTGTCTCCCTGATGCCTCCAGCACTCCTGAACAAAGGTATCATACCCCAAGAGTGCCCCCAACAGCCTCCCACTCCCAGGCATCACTAAAACCAACCAAATCCTCACCAATAACCCAACCAAACTTTCCCTGATCCCCCCAAAACCCAACCAGTCCAACAGTCCACACAACAGCCTCCTGCTCTTAAGTACGAGCCCACCCTAACTGTCCCTTGACCCCCTTGGCACCCCCTAAAACCAACCAGCCCACACCAACAGCCCACCCAATGTTTCCCTCATCCCCCTAGTACCCCTAAATCAAATTAGCCCTACCCACCAATTTCCCATTTGCTTCACCCTCAGAACCCCTAAACTGAACCAGCCCAAACCAACAGTCCCCTCCATTTCTCTGATTGCCTCCACATTCCTAAACCAAACCAGCTAACCCCAAAATCCCACCCAATGTTTTCTTCTCCCCCTCAACATCTCTAAACCCAACCAGTCACCTCAACATCCCCCCACTCCCAGGCCCCCCAGCCCCAATCAACCCATCTCAAGAGCCTTCACCAACACCACCTAACCTCACCCCATCATCACCACCATCCTCCTAGGGACCCCCATGCAGCCCCCTCATACTGCAAGTCCTTCCCAGTTCCTCCCAGTTCCCCCAGTGGTGTCTGAGGACTAGGATGCCTTGTATGTGGTGGGACCATGTATGGCATGGCTGCACTCATGGGCTAGCCCAGGACATATCCCCATGCACTGCCACAGGCTTGGGGTGTTGTGTGGTGGGTGGCAGGGTTACAATGTCACTGTGTCCCCAACCCCTGCCTTGGGTCCCCAAGTGCATTCCTGGCTGAGCTGCTGTAGATCCCATTAGCCACAGCAGCTCAGCCCAACATTAATGCCACTGGCACCGGGCTATAATCCCCCTGCACACCCTGAGCTGTGGACTTGGCACAACCAACAGTACCCCCAGCCGTGTCAGGCACCAAGGGTCCCAGTGGAACAGTGCAAGGCACAGCTGGGGGTGCCCGTGGCGTGGGCATCTCCATGACCTGTGTTTTGTCCCTTCAGGAGCAGGAGAGTCAGGGAAGAGCACCATTGTCAAGCAGATGAAGTAAGTGCCAAGGAGGGGTCACTCAGCTGTGCCCCACCATGCCATGTGCATGTCCCACAGTGCAGCCACGGGGTGTCCCTGTCCCACCATGGCTGGCTCTGGCCCATGTCACTGGGGTACACCCACCCCTTAGTGTATGGCTGAGCCCTATGGCACACAGCTCAGCTCCATGCCTCCCTCCCTGGCCAGGATCATCCACCAGGATGGTTACTCACTGGAAGAATGCCTGGAGTTCATCGCCATCATCTACAGCAACACACTCCAGTCCATGCTGGCCATTGTGCGGGCCATGACGACCCTCAACATCCAGTATGGAGACACAGCTCGCCAGGTGAGGAGAACCTCATGTTGACAGAGGGTCCTTCCAGCCCCTCAGCTCTACTGAACCCCTCACCCTTGTAGGATGATGCCCGCAAACTGCTGCACCTCTCGGACACCATCGAGGAGGGCACCATGCCCAAAGAAATGTCAGAAATCATCGGCCGGCTCTGGAAAGACTCAGGCATCCAAGCCTGCTTTGACCGCGCCTCCGAGTATCAGCTCAATGACTCTGCAGGCTAGTACGTGGGGTAGGGATCTGGGCAGAGGGGAGGGGGCAGGGGGGTGTCAACCTTTATCTCATGCCCACCATGTGCCTGACCAGCTACCTGTCAGACCTGGAGCGCCTGGTGACTCCCGGCTATGTACCCACGGAGCAGGACGTGCTACGTTCCAGGGTCAAGACAACTGGCATCATTGAAACCCAGTTCTCTTTCAAAGACCTCAACTTCAGGTGAGGGCCAGGATTCCGGTGAGGGCTGGTGCTGGGGTGTGGGCAGAGGGTGGGGGATACTGACCCTTTCTTGTCCTGCCCAGGATGTTTGATGTGGGTGGACAGCGCTCAGAGCGGAAAAAGTGGATCCACTGCTTCGAGGGGGTGACCTGCATCATCTTCATTGCGGCCCTCAGTGCTTACGACATGGTCCTGGTGGAGGATGATGAAGTGGTGAGGAGGGCTTACCACATCACATCCACCCTCTGCTGTGTCCCGATTATGTTGTGGGGGATCACCACAGGGCTGTGTCCCTCCACAGAACCGTATGCATGAGAGCCTGCACCTCTTCAACAGCATCTGCAACCACCGCTACTTCGCCACCACCTCCATCGTCCTCTTCCTCAACAAGAAGGATGTCTTCCTGGAGAAGATCAAGAAGGCCCATCTCAGCATCTGCTTCCCCGACTATGACGGTGAGTATGGCAGTGTCTGGGGGTGGCGAGGAGCTGCTGGAGGGTTGGGTGCTACTACCCTGCAGCAGTCCCCCACTAGGTGGCCTCAGCACCCCACGCAAGTGACACCGCACGAGCCTGGCTGATTGAGCACGCAAAGGTTGCCCACCCGAGGGAGCATTGGGCCATGCTTGGCCGGCACCCCGGGGGGTCAACCAGCCCAGGAGGGGACCCTACTCACTGCCATACCACCAGGTCCCAACACCTACGATGACGCGGGCAACTACATCAAGGTGCAGTTCCTGGAGCTGAACATGCGGAGGGATGTTAAGGAGATCTACTCCCACATGACCTGCGCCACCGATACGGAGAATGTCAAGTTCGTCTTCGATGCTGTCACTGACATCATCATCAAGGAGAACCTCAAGGACTGCGGGCTCTTCTGAGCCGCAGCCTAGCGTCCCTTCCCCAGCCCAGTCTCTTCCTCCCTCCGGGCCCAGCACTGCTGCCCTTGCCCTATCTCCACTTGCCCCCAACCGCTGGGATGTGTCCTGCTTGGCCTCAGAGCCACGCTTGGGTTGGGGCACAACCTCACTCCCCAGCCCTCCCACCAGCCAGCACTGTGGGACTACCCAGTACCCCTGGGGGTCCCAGGGTGCTACAAGGTGCTGGACACACTTATGTGCTGCAGGTCCCTGGGTACCCCATGGAGCTGGAGGGTACTGGGGGTCCCTTGGGTGCTGGGGGGTGCCCTGGGTATGCCTTGGATCTGAGGGGCACTGAGGGTCCCTTGGGTGTCGAGGGTCCCTGAGTGCCCCTTGGAGCTGGAGGGTGTTCAGGGGTCTTGGGGGTACCTGGCTTTTTCTTGGACTTGAGGTATCTTCGGTGTCCCTGGGTTTGCTTTGGAACTGAGGGATCCTTCGGGGTCCCTTGGGTGCTGGAGGGTCCTAGGTAATCTTTGGAGATGGGGGTTGCTGGGAGGGGGTCCCTTGGGTGATGCTGGGTGTTCATGAGTGCCCCCTAGACCTGGGGGTGATGGGAGTCTCCAGGAACCCCTTGGAGCTGGGGGTCCCTTGGGTGTGGGGTGCCCTGGAGCTGGGGGCCCCTGTAGGCTGCTGGGTATGGACTGCTACATCTGCCCCTAGGTCACTGGGTGCCCCAAGGCATTGGGTCTCTCTAAGGACTGTGTGATACTGGGGCCCCTGGGAGTCACTATCCCCTTGCTGCAGAGCCAGAGGGTGGTCATGTGTCGATCCCTGCAGCCCCACAGGAGCATCCCAACTCCATCTCTGAGGGTCCCACCACTGCCCTCACCCTCCATACCCAGGGGCTTCTGCTGCCCCCAGGGAGATGCCAGCCCATCTCATGTCCCTCTCACACCCCAGGGTCCCCCCCAGCCCTTCTGCAGAGGTGAATTCCTCCTACCCAACCCCGTGTCACAAGCGCAGTTTCAGTACATGATTCTTCTCTTTTTTTTTTTTCCTTTCTACATTTTATTATTTCAAACCATGTGAACAATTCGGTAAAACATCTTGTGGGAAAAGCGAGGCTGCAGGCACCGGCTGAAGGGTCCCCCCTGGGCTGCGGGGGACAGCAGGGGCCACTCTGTACAGCAGGCTCTCCTCGCCCAATGCAACAGCTAGACCTAAAAACTAGGCTTAGAAAGGGGGGGGATAGAGGCAGCGGGCAGCACCCCCTGCCCACCCTCCTGCCCAGGCTGCCTGTCGGAATGGGGGGCAGCAAGGCAGGGTGGGGTGCAGACCCTTCCCCCCCAAGGCACACGGTTGGGGGGTGGGCTGGCCATGGAGGATGCCGCCACCACGTAGCACTTGATGCTTTTAAATAGTTTGGTAAAAAGGTTTCTTTAAACAGCAACCTGGCCCCAACCGGTGTGGTGTGGTTTTTTTGCATGGTTTTGGGTTTGTTTGTTGTTGTGTTTTTTTTTCTTCTTTCTTTTCTGGTTTACTAAAAGGAATGTCATCGGTCGTGTCTGTGGCTGGGTGGACATCCCCAAGGGGACCCTGTGCCCCCCGTGCCAGCAACACTTGCAATGTAAACAGTGAAGAGCGCCAGGGCTCGGAGTGAATGAAGTGGGGGCTGGAGCAGTTCAGGGAGTACAAACCAAGATTAAAACCTTGTCTTCCCCGGGAAGGGCGACGCCGGCGAGGAGAAGGAGGAGGACGACAATGGTGGGGGACAAGCGCATGTGGCAGGGAGAACATGGGCCCTGCCACCGTGCTAACACCCAAAAAGTCTCTTTGTGGGGTTGGGGCAGGGGGATGAATCCGAAGAGAAGCAGGAGTGGGGGGTGGCTTGGTCCTTCCTTCGGAGGTCCTAGGAGAGAGCAAGAGTGAGTTGGGGGATGTCTGGGGACAGATTGCAGCTGCCAAGCAGTGCCCAGCCCATCCCCAGAGACTACCCCACTTGTGGGGCCACCACTGGGATCATCACCCACCTGGGCAGCACCATCCTCAGAAGAGCCCACAGTCCTTCAGGTTGTTTTTGATGATGACGTCGGTGACGGCATCAAAGACAAACTGCACGTTCTTGGTGTCGGTGGCGCAGGTGAAGTGGGTGTAGATCTCCTTGGTGTCCTTCCGCTTGTTTAGGTCCTCGAATTTGCTCTGGATGTAGCTGGCTGCCTCGTCATACTTGTTGGCCCCTGGGGAGGAGGATACACTGGGGTGCCCCATGGTCGCCCACGGCCACCAGAACCCCTGCCACTGGCACCAAAGGGCTTGGGCTCAGCTTGGCTCCCCATGCTGCCACTGGCACCACCCCAACGATGGAGTCAAACTGATGCTCTAGAGGCAGAGTGAGTCTCAGCTAATGCCCCAGGGCTGCTGCCCCCTGTGTTGTCCCTCTACAACTTGCCACACCCCCTGGGGCACACCAAACACCACCACATTCCACTTGCTCTCACAACACTCCTTGGACACAGGAGAGCCACCATCTCCAACCCCTAACCCCGCTACCCAGCCTGTCCAAGGCACTGCCCACTGCCCCTGCCAGCAGGACGGGGGCCCTGCAGGTCTCAGTGGTACCTGTGTATTCAGGGAAGCAGATGGTGAGGGAGCTGTGCACAATCTTCTCCTCAAAGAGGTCCTTCTTGTTGAGGAAGAGGATGATGGACGTGTCTGTGAACCACTTGTTATTGCAGATGCTGTCAAACAGCTTCATGCTCTCATGCATCCGGTTCTGGCAGGGGATAGAGCAGCATGAGCCTCAGGCAGCACTCACCCCACTGCTCCCCAACCTGCCACCTGCCTGTGCAGGGGACACCAAGGGGCCTGCAAGGCTCGGACTGCACTAGTGGCCACCAGAGGAGGGGAAGCTCCTCCAAGCCCTCAAGGAGGGAATGCCTCATGGCACTTGCTCCACTCCTGTGACTCACCATCTCCTCGTCTTCAGCCAGCACCAGGTCATAGGCACTCAGGGCCACGCAGAAAATGATGGCAGTCACCCCCTCAAAGCAGTGGATCCACTTCTTCCTCTCAGAGCGCTGGCCGCCCACATCAAACATCCTGCATCAGGAAGGAAGTGTGGGAATGGGCAGCAGCTCACCCCATGCCCTGCCTCAGTGTTCCCAACTGCCCAAAGCAGGAGCAGCACTGGTGTGGGCACAGCACAGTGCCTGTCTTCCAGGGATTTTGCCAGTGCTGAGGATCTGCACTGGCAGCTACTGCCTCTCTCAGGGACAGGGCAGTGTCTGGGCTTTTTTCTCAACTGGAGCAGATCCTTGATCTGAGCTGGGGCAGGGTTGGGCCACCTTTCCCATGAGGTGTCAGTGTGATGCTTCCCAGAGACCTGCTCCAGACCAGGCACTATGAGGCTTTGCCAGAGACCTTGGACCAATGGCATCCACGTAGCTGTGGGCTCAGCAGGACTGCAGCAGTGCAAGGGCTCAGGTATGATATCCGTGCACCCTGTGCCTCCCCTGCTACGGGCAGTGGAGGATGCTCTGCCTCCACAGAGCCCAGCAGCAGTGCCATGGCCACGTTCACCACCAACAGTATGGCTGGCAGGAAGGCTGGATTCCTCCCTGCCCCTGGACCCCCACCACTGCCATCTCCAAAGCACTGCCCTGGTGATGTGTGACCAAGTGCCTCCATCCCACTAGGGTGGCACAGAGGTCCCTGAGAGCCTCCTGCATTCAGAGAGCACCCCAGCAGATCTTTCTGATATCAGATCTGTTGCCACAGGACTAAATCCCCTGGGATGTGTGCCATGCCAGATTTTGGCCTCAGAGACCGGAGCCCTGACTATTTCCCATAGATTTTCAATGGAAAACAATCACAGGGTGCCAGCGCACAGCAGTGCCAGCGCCTGACCCCAGGACCCCAGCTCCGGCCCAGCGCCCTTCCCACTGCGGAAGCGGCGTCACAGCCCCGGGGAATGGATGCCTTCCCCCTTCCCCTCCCCGCCACAGCCTGGATCCGCCCCTGGGCTGAGCCCTGCGACGCGTTTTTGAGGCTGTTCCAGCTATTTCAGCAGTTTCCGCTCTCTCTCCAAGGCAGCAGTTCCTGCCATGAGCAAACCTGCGGCAGGGGAACTCAGTGCATGCAGCATGCAACCAGGATCTATCCCGACACGGAGAGAAGAGGGGGTTTTTTCACCTTGGAAAAGGCAAAAGGGAAAAAAGGTCGGACATACTTGAAGTGCAGGTCCTTGAAGGTGAAATGGGTCTCTACAATGCCCGTGGTCTTCACCCTGGTGCGCAGCACATCCTGCTGGGTGGGGATGTAGTCGGCACGGGCTATCCTCTCCAGGTCGTTCAGGTAGCTGGGGAGGCAGAGAAAAGGCACTGTGGGAGCTGGACTGGGGGGCATGACCCACCCATATCCCATGAGCTATCCCCACACCGTCCCAGACATCCCCTGTCCATCCCCTCGGGGTGGACAATGCTAAGCTGGCTAGCACAGTGGGGGCTCCATCTGCACCGTGGGGGTCACCCTGTGTCCCTGCAAGACACAGGCAGGGCAGGACACCGGGGTGGCATGGGACACACAGGACCAAAGGACTTGGGGGCAGTGTGCTGGCAGTGGGAGCCAGGCAGAGGATACAGCCAGAGCAGGGGGGGGGCTCACCCAGTTCCCCTGGCCGTTTGCACAGGGGGAAATGGTAAGAGGAAAATATTCAGTGCTATGGCAACCAGCCACAGCGCGGCGGAAACAATCGATGGCGCCGTGCCATTTATAGTCAAAAACACAAAGGGACAGCGTCCTGGGAGGAAGCGGGAGAGACAAGGAGCAGCACGGCAGGGGCTGCGGCCATCCTGAGCCCCCTGGGGTGGCATGGCCTGCCCTGCTGCCCACAGGCTCCCAGGAGCAGCAGTGGCCAGGTCCCCAAGGTGCAACACCCACCGGGACTGCCAAGGGCTGCTGGGGGGGATCAACATGGATTTTGATTTCTCCAGCTCACATTGCTTTAATTGGGTTACTACAAACGGGCTCCTTTAAGCAAATTAGGCTTGTCTTAATGAGGGCATTTGCAGCCCAGTAATCTAGTGAAAACCAGATTACAGCCTGCAAGGCCATAGGGATCCCTAGCTCCGACAGCAGCACGGCTGCTTGCCAGCTCCTGGAAAACCCTGCAGCATGCTGGGGCAGCACCGGAGCCAGAGATGCCTCAGGACCCTGCCGTGTGTGTGAAGGTGGGGGGCCCGGCACGTCGCCGCTGCAGAGCAGCTCAAAAACAGCCGGAAACACATACGGCCTCCGGCTGACAAAAAAACAGGAAACACAGCAGGGCCCTGCGCAGCACCAGCAGCTCTCGGACCTTGCGCCAAGCCCCAGGGTGCTGGTGAGCACCACCCTGGCTCCCTAAGATGCTGTGGAGGAGCAGGAGGCTGCAGAGGGCAGGGGCACAGGTGGGCTGTGTGCTGGGCATGGCACAGGGCTCCTCATTCTCAGGCTGCCCTGTGACAGCAGCACAGTGGGCACATCATCCCCATGGGGAAGGGCAGGCAACCACAGCTCTGGCATCTCCACAGGGCTGGAAGGAGGCTGGAACGAGAGCTTGAGGGAACTCCAATTAATGGTTGTCCAATCCCTGCCATGTGCCAAATGCTCCATAATGGCACCGACAGCAATACACAGTTCAGACACCATGCAGATACACCTGCTCCAACTGTGCGTGCAAGCTGCCAGACACCTGCTGGGTGTCCTGTGCCCCCAGACCTCCATCCACTGCCAGGGAAACGCCAGCACTGCCTGGGGAGTGATGGGGCTGAGCACACAGGGGCTGGGGAGGGCGGGCATGTGGCGGTCAGGAGGAAGTGAAAGCCACTGGGGGAAAGCGCCAGCAGGAGCTTCTCCAGGGCTGGCGCTTGCCAGGAGTTTTCCTGCAACCTCTTCCCCACAGCAACCTCAGTGCAGAAGAGGGACCCAATAGGAGAGGACAGCTGGGGGTAGGACAGCCGTGGGATGGCAGTAAGTCCCAAGCATGTTAAATCTCCAGTGAGGCCAGGCTTGGTGGGGTGTACCTGACACAGCATAAGCTCCCCCGCTTACTGCTTTACCACGAGAGCACTGTGCAAGCTAAAATCTGTGTCACCCTCTCCAGCAACACTACATTAGTCAGATTAATTTATTTATTAATCTCTTCAAAATAAACCCAACCAGATGCATCAATTTATCTACCTAAACACCAGTTTGCTGGATAATGTGCCAGTATAATGCCAAGTCTTAACGTATAAAAAAAGCAAAAAAGATAAGCCTCTTGAACATCCCACTCATCATTTTCAGATCTGTGTCTCCAGTGCTTTCCTTGGGTTTTTTTCTTGCCTTCATGGCCCATGAAGGGCAATGAGGATGGGCAGGACCCTGGCTACACTCATGTGGGGGGAACCAGTGAAAAGCACCCCCTGGAGAAGAGCAGTGGGCACAGAGCAGTGGAAGGAGAGGGATGCCTCAGTGTCCCCGGGGGACACAACACCCATCAGAGGAGGAAACAGCTTTTGAAACATCCGCCTTCCCAGTTCTGCTCCAGCTCAGCCCCAGCATCGTGTGGGAAGTGGCAGCACCAGCCCCAGCCCGGCAGTGGAGAATGGCAGCCCTCAGAGGAATTTTCTGCGGCTCAATACAAGCACTGCTTGAGCCCCCAGAGGGCTCAGATCAGCCAAGATGGGGCAGAGGAGCTGGGCTACTCACTAGGCAGCGGAGTCGTTCAGCTGGTACTCTCGGGAGCGGTTGAAACAGGCCTGGACCCCGTTGTCAGCCCACAGCCTCCGGATAACGTTGGCCAGGTCCTCCGGCATGGTGCCCTGCTCCTCAGCAGTGCAGGAGAGCGCAAACAGCTGCCGCGCATCATCCTGCGGGGAAAAAACAAAGCTTGAGCACTGGCACAGGATTATGAAAGTTCACTCTGCCCCAAAAGACCTGACTGGAGCCCAGCAGGTTCCACACAGACACAAGGGTGGGAGCTCCAACAGTGGATGGGGATGCGACCCAAGGGAAATAAAAGGACCCCCATGCCTGCACCCATCAAGGGCTTTGCCAGTGCAGGCACCCATGGGTTATGCTTTGGGTGACCACATCCTCAGTGCCAGAGACAGAAGGCCACAGCCACCCAAGCAGCAGGGCTTTGGCACAGCTACCCTTAACCCTGCTCCAGCTTTGGGTGCGTCTGCTTTAGCCCCCAAGAACCCTCATCCCTGCCAGGTGTGGTGGGTGCAGGAGGACACCAACCGCTCTAGAGGAGTCGCCAAAGTCAATCTGCAGGTTGCCCATCGCCTTGATGATGGCCATGATGGACTGGATGGTGTTGCTGTAGACCACGGCTTTGTACTGCCGGCACTCCTCCTCTGAGTAGCCATCCTCATGGATGATCCTGGGGTAGGGGAGAGACACAGGCAAGGTCAGCCCTTTGCAGGGCACCCGGGGTGCAGCTCCCCACCCATGCTCTGTGGCAACATTGATGGGGAGCTTTACCCAACCACCACCAGGTTTAGGAGCTGAGGTCTGAATGGTGTCAGCCACAGCAACAGTGCAGGGACCACTCACTTCATCTGTTTGACAATGGTGCTCTTCCCAGACTCACCGGCACCTGTGGAGAAAGAAGCGGGGATGAGATTCCACTCAAAGCCAGGGACTCCCACCCTACTGGGACACCCCCCAGCCCAGGAAGGGAACACACCAGGTGCCTCAGCCATCCGAGAAGATCTCCCAGCACTGGAGAGCAGATGCTTGGATAGGCACTGAAAATGTCAAGACCAAGAAAGCAGGAGCAAAAGGGGAGCATATGGGAAACCTTGCAATAATTCCCGAGAGGAGAAATGATGCCTTCTCTCAGGCAGGAAAATGGCATCAACACACTAACATTTGTCCCATGATCCTGGAACACCACAGCCAGCTGGATATCCCGTCTCTGGCTGAGCTTGGGCACTCTCTGTGATGGGAGAGCCAAGCGTTTTCTATCATGTGCCATCCCAGCTCCAGGCAGAATCTGAGCTTAGCTGCCGCATCCCAAATCCCCATTGGGATGATCACCCTCACCGCATGTCCACAACTGGAGCCATCAGTGGCCATGATGCAGGGATGCTTGTGTCACCAGGTATGGCCAGGGAACCCAGGAAGAAGTTGCCACCTCCACCAGCCAGCTCAAGCAGGACCATCTGCCTCCAGGCTGGTTCTTAAATAGCGCTCACTTCCCAGCCTGCCAGGTCCTGTGTCCCAGTCTGCTGCGGAGATGGCTGCCAGAAGGGAAAGCCAATGGCTTTTGGGGTACTTTCTTCTTTTTCAGCATCCAAACACAGGGTTCCAGGAGTTCAGAGGAACAGCCAGGGTGCCTAAGGTTTCAGCTCCACCACCCTGTCCCCTTAGGGATGTCACTCCTACACAGGCGACGTGCAGCTTGGCCCAGCCCTCCCTCCCCAGGCTGCAAGCTGGGGAAGGAGCAAAGTCACCCTGCCTGCAAGAAAGAGGAAGCTGAAAGGGGAAGTTGAAAGGGGCAGTGCATGTCCCTTGTCCCCTCTCTGGGTAGGGAGTGCCATGAGATGGATGAGTGCTTGGCTTGTGATAGAACCCACAGCAGGATGAGGCCCCTTTGGCTGGGGACTAGTGTGATCCTTGCATCTGGGTGCAGTTCCCAGATGATTTCCCCAAGCCAAGTCCATCCCTGTGTCCTCTCACAGCCCTCTCAGTGGGTCCCCCAAACAGTGCCTTCGGCCATGGAGCTGCCCTTATGGGGGGCCCCTGCGCAGGGCTGCGCCAGCACGGCCGCAGAGAGGGCAGAGAGATTACAGAGAAGGTTAAAAAAAAAGGTTAGTAAAAAAAAGATTATGCTAAAATTAACTGGGAAGAACAGGGCCCAGCCAGCTGAGACATGGTGACAGGGAGCAAACTCCTGCACGTGTCCCTGAGCTGAATGTCACCTAAGTGATGGGCACATCACTGTGGGCCTGCTCAGGGCATGGAGCACCCCGATACCGGGGCCATACAGACCCTGTATTTATTGCCACGAGCATCCTGCTCCATGGTTCCTGGGCTGTAGATGCCAAGGGAGTGGCTCTGCTCAGCTCAGAGGTCATCATTCACAGAGCAGGGGCTCTCCGGCACTGCCGAGCCCATCCTCCCCCGGTGCCCTTGGGATGCTGACGCGGCACCCAACGCAGTCCAGCCAGCGCTCGTGGTCAGTGCTGGCAACTGCTGCCCAGAGCTGGGAGCAGGGGGGAAGGACTCAGTGGATTCCTTCATTTTTTCCATTAAATACCTCTGGTTTCTGACAACACCACCCTGTACCTCTGGGTCCAGCGGCCAGAGCCAGTTGTATTCGCCCTGCCTTTCCCCAGCGGGTGCCTGGACAGGGAAACTGAGGCACGTGGCAAGCGAGGACCCTGCTTATCAGCATCCACAGGGTTGAGGTGCCAGACAGCCATTCCCCACTCTCCTGCTCTGCCTTACCCTGTCCGACATTTGCTTCCTGCCAGGAGGGAACAACCGCCCTGGGATCTCCTGCCTGCTCTTAGAAGGATGACAGTCGCAGGGTGACTGTCGTCGAGGCTGACCACTTCCTTGCAAACTTCTCTGACATCTCTCAGCTCCCTCCCTACTCTGTGAGGAAGGTGGCCACGCTGTCGCTCCCTGTTCAGCACCTCTGCATGCCACCAGGAGCTCACCCAGTACAAGAGCCCACGGACTTGAACCGAGCAGGAATTCGGGTCTGAATTAATACCGTCCCTCCCCCACCCTCGGTGAGTGCGGTGGAAGGGAAGGGTTTCCAATCCCCGGAAAACCCCAGCTGCCGCCCATTCAGCCCCAAAACAATTCCTGGGCCGGATGCCAACTCCTGGCTTCCAGTCTTCAGCCCAGCCCAAGGCAGGAGAGGCACTGTCAGAGGGGCTTTGCCTCCTCCGGACCCCCGTGACGGCATCAGGGGAGACAGAGAGACCCCCCCCAGCACCACGGGCTGACCCCACGGCTGCAGTTCCTCCAGCCCCGCCTCCCTGCCAGGAGCAGGCAGCGCTTGTTCCCAGGGCAGTGCCTGGCAAAAACAGGAGAGCTCTCTCTCTCGGGCTCATTTCCTTCTTTTTTTTGTTAAAAATAATCTCCAAAACTTTAAAATAAGCAAGCAGCTGCCCAGCTCCAGAACATCCTGCTAATCCACTGGCAAAAAAAAAAAAATATTGACCCAACATAAAAATTTTGCAGCCCACAATTTACGATGTTTTCTGGGCAGTAGATATTTAATGCAATATATGCACATAGTTCTGGCCAGCACATATGTAATCCCTATATTTTAGGAGCTGGCCACAGGTTTCAGAGCCCACCTCATCTCACATCACCAAGAGTGGATTTTCCATTTTTCCACACGGCACCATCCTGTTCTATGCCTTCAAACATCCAGGCCTGGATGGAAGTGATGAATAGCTGAAAAATTCTCCTTATTATGGGGGAAAAGCTGGAATTCAACCCACCAGCAGGTCCAGAGCCATCCCTATCCCCACCAGCCAGAGCCCTATGCCCAGACACTGTCCCAGAAAGTTTTCCCAGCATGGCAAACAGCAGGTATTATTTGAGCATGGATTTACTGATGGGCTTTAGTTCTAGACAAACCCATCAATCCCTTTCTGTGTAGGACAGACAGAGCCCACCGTGGAGCCCACTCTCATTGGCACCTGTGGGGTCCCCACCATCAAATGGGACTGTCAAAGGGGTGTCTTAAAAGCAGAACTATCCTAAAGACTCAAAAACTAACAAAAAGAGATTCCCCTCAACATTTTCCTTCCTACCCAAAATAGATGGAAAATTGCTGTAAAAATAATCACATTTTTAAAAACCCCACAGTGACATAGGGCGTTTTTCCCAAGGGCTGTCCCATTCCAGCACAGGGCTGGCTGCTTCCCAGAAGGAGCCTGTGCATCAACAGCTGGTAGGATGCCATGTCCCCAGACAAGACCTCAAAAAACTGGGGGGTATCATGAGGGCGCACACCCCCCTGTCCAAAGCAACCAGTGGAGATACAGAAAAAAGCCCAACAAAAATAAATAAAACAGAGATAAAGTGGCAGTGGGAAGGATGCTCGGAACACATAGGGAGGAGGTGGGCTGGAGAGAGTTTCCCAGGGGGAGCATGGAAAATGCACCCCTGGTGCCAACAAGGCCCTCCGGTGTTCACAAGCTGGACAAAACTATCCTTGTGCCGGGCTTTTTCCAGGAACCCCAGAACTTTGCAGCTCTGTTTCTGACCCTGCCATGGCCCCCTCTCCCTCTCCACTGCCACCATGTGCCCCCAGGCCTGGGTGCCATCATCCCCTCCATCCAGCCCTGATGGGATTGGGGCACAGTCGGGATGCTGACGGCACCCAAATCCCCCCGCTTGAGTTTTCCACCAACGGGATGGAGGATTACTCAGCTCCCCCAGCTCCGGTGATTCAACCAGTCTCCGGCCCGGAAACCCGCACTCCAACTGGGAGCAGGAAACCCGGTGGCTGTGGAAAGGCCAGCCTTTGCTATGGCAACAGTGCCTGGGGACACCCATCCCAACTCATCCCGAGTCCATACACCAGTTCCAGGGGGTTGGATGTGGGGTCCCTCTGGATCTAACAGCACTGCCTTCTTCCCTGCTCTTCATGACATCTCCTGGTCCATGGTCACAAACATCACTAAGGCTCCCAGTGTTCCCAGTGAAGGGACAACCCAAACCCTCCATCACTCAGGGCTGGTGCAGGAGAGAGGACAGAAACAACCCCAGAACAACCCCTCAAGACAAGCTGAAGCACGGCAAACCAGGAGGCTCACAGGGAACTCAGGGCAGTGCCGGGGCCGCACGGCTTCTGAAAGTCACAGCTGGTCCCTCCCTTCCTCTATTTTTATGCAAGCCAAAAAAAAAAAAACAAACCAAAACCCAACAAAACACAAAGCTGCTTCCGAGCCCTGCCCTGGCTGCCCTTGACCCAGACACTGTGTGTCCCAGGCAGAATCTGGAACAGGCAGCTCCTCCGTGATGTACCCCAGTGCCACTGCTCCAAGGAGATGCGAGGGCAGCGTCCTGGGGTCTGCACCTGCAGCACTGCAAACCCCTGGGGAACAACATGATCAATCCACCAGCGCCCTCCCCACCCTTGAAAGAGCCTTTTGCTTCCCTAATCCCCCAAAGGTAAGGCATAAGGAAGTTCAAACATGGCAATCGTTTGCCTGCCACCAATCCTGCATCCCCCAGTGCATCCCAGCTCCCACAGGCAGGGAGGTGGGATGGCCAGAACACAACCTCCATTGCTGCCTAGCAGAAATAGCCAGTGGCTCCAACGGTTTCAGTCCTGGTGATGCCCAGAGGCCAACAAATGCCACTGGGAGGTGCTGGAAATGCTGCTGCACAGGCAGATCTTCCAGGTGCTTTCAGGTGCTGGTGGCAGCTCCTGGCCTCTCTCAGCACTAAAACCTTGGGATACTGTTGGTTTCCAGTGGCAGGGAGGGGGACATTGCTTTGTCTCTGGGGAATAGCTCTGTCTGGGAAGAATCACTTTGCCTGGGTCTTCTTCCCATCAGAGACTGGACCTTCAAAATTTCCAGCATTCAACCTGTTTGCAAGAGCCAGCAAACAGTAAAGAAAAATCTGCAGACATTGAGAGGTGCCACAGCAGGAATGGTGTGGCAGTCCACGCCTGTGGAGCCTCATGCCATTGTGTTGGTCCTGCCTGTCGTTGCTGCACTGTTGGTGTGTCCATCCTTCCCCAGCTCATGGCAGAGGAAAGGCAGAAACGGGCTCATGGCCACACACGGCACAGGGCCAAGGCAGCTGCACCAGTCAGCCCCAAATCCTCCATGGTCCTACACTCCCAATGCCACACTGGGACAGTCACCCTCCACTTACACCACGTCCTGCTCAGCAGCAGTGTCCCAGCTCCAAGCTTCGGCTGTGGGAGAGCATAAATTGTTGGAAAAAATATGCCATGCTTGGAAGAGGCATCTCCTCTTCATGCTGCAGCTTGATGTGGCACAAAGGGTGAAGCTGTCCTTCTCTTTAGCTTTTCCTTTCATTGGAGGAGGCAGGAGAGATGCAGCCTCCAGGGAGGACCATAGAGCTCTGCCTTGCTGAGCATGACCAGGAGCTGTGGTGCTCACCAAAAAGCACCCACCCGGCCTCACAAAAGGCCTTGCATCTCTTCAAATCTTCCTCTAACAACGAGGAAAAAAAAGTAAGCTATACGAAGGCTGAGCAGCTGGGAGGTGGGAGACCCCCTGGCACTGCAGTCCCACCTTGATGGGTTCTTGCAGGGAGGGGACCTCAGAAGCAGCAGCGCCCGGGGTGGGAAGTGCTGGACCCACCTCCCCAGCCACTCCCTGATAGCCTGGGAGAATTTTCCGGTCAAGGCCCTGGTGCTATTGACACCTGAACAGCTGCAAGGGGGAGGAAAAAAATACAGAAAATGTACAAAAGGAGCCATTTTGCTCTATTTTTGGCTTCAGAAACCAGCTGAGATCAGAAACACCGCTCGTAAATGCCGGCCCCAGCAGAAGGGAATACGGACATCCTCTTCCTCCTCCTGCCTCCGCTTCAGGACAGAACAAGACCCAGGAAAGGGATGTCAGCCAGTCAGCCCACACCATGATCCCTGCTCTGGGTCGAGCCCTCATCCACCCCCTGGTGATGCTGAGCCCCAGCTGGATGGGGCCCCCCACCCTGGGCACCGAGAATTGACAGCACCAGCGTCAATGCTGCCCACCCCAGACAGTCCCAGAGCCTCCCATAGCTAGAGGTGCCAACCCCGCCCTCGCCCAACTACATCCCCGTTGTGTCCCACCAGGCAGCAGTGCAAGAGCAGCCAAGCAGGCAGCAAGGCCAGCACAGGAGGAGCTCGTGGCAAAGGGGCACCACGTGTTTCCCCACCATCCCGCAGAGCCCTCGGCGTTTCACTCCACGCACTCTCCCCTCCGCAGAAGAAGCAGAGAGGTGAGCATGCCCAACCAGCAAGCCCCCCCAACGGCACACACCCTTGCCCAAATTCCCCAGGACGGGTCTTGCTGTCAGAACAGCTCACGCCAAGGCACAAAGAAAATCAAAATTAAATAAAATGAAAAAAGCGGCGCCTTCTGATAAAGGAACATTTCAAGGCGTTAATTACGTATTTCTCAAGGCAGGCAGGGGTTGAGCAAATAAAGGGCTGCCGGATTTCAGCGTGACTTCCTGCTGCCGGCAGCTTCCTCTGCCGACAGTGATGAGCCCAAAGACATTTTCTGCGAGGGAGGGATCCCTTTCCCCATCTCGCAGCGCCGTGGGAGCCCCGCACTCTCCCCCCTCACACCTGGAGCGAGGCTCCCCCTGGGAATTTTGTAAAGGGAATAAAAAACCCAACTGGCAGTCATCAGAAGAAATAATAAATTAAAATAACGAAGCGGCTGCCTTGCCTTCAGGCACAGGGCAGGGCTGTGAACGCCCACGGGAGCATCGCTGGGCGCTTTGAAGAATGCAAGCGGCCCGTTATCAGTACCAAAATCAAGTGTCCGTGGGGCAGAGGGCTCATGGGATGTGAGGGGCTCTATCCACCTCAGGCAGTGTCCTGAGCCCCGCCACTCCCCAGGGAAAGGGGAGCGTGCTGGAGGAGCTCGGGCCTGTCCCAGTAGCAGAGGGAGGCCCCACCACCTCCACCATAGCCCACCTGCGGCCAGGGGGAGAGCAGCCCACGGAGGAGCTCCCCAGCACAGTGGCCAGCCGGGGGTCTCGGGCAGGCGGGACAGGGTGCACGGGCCTGCAGGGCCTTTGCTGGGGGTGGGGATGTCCTCCCTTGTGTCCCAAAGGGATTTTCCCAGGCTGGACACTGACCGGGTTGCGGGAACCGGGGTGGGGTGGCGGTCACTTCCCAAGGGAACACACAGCCCAGAGTGGGGCTCCCAAGAGATACCTAAGACTTGCTGTAAGACCAGCTCCCCAATCCCGGGGGGATCCCCAAAGCCTGAAACGGTGCTGGCACCCTGCTCACAGAGGGGTGGAGAAGGCATGTCACCACAGAGGGGATCGCCAGGGTGTGCTGGGAGAACGGCACCCCACTCCTAGGGGGGGATCCCTGGGCCCCGGAACGGGGTGGACACGCCATTCCTGGGGGGATCCCCAAGGCCTGTCGCGGGGCCGGCACCCCATTCGGGGGGGGAACCCGGAAGCCTGGGGCAGGGCAGGCCCCCCGCTGCCGGGGGGATCCCCGGGGCCCGAGATGGAGCCGACAGCCCACAGTGGGGGCACCCCGCAGCCTGGGCTGGGGCCAACATCGCACTCATGGGGGATCCCCGGGGCGGGGCGGGGCGGGCACCCGCGGCGCTGGTACCCAGGATGGCTCCGGAGCAGCGCGGGGCGGAGGTGGCGGGGCCGCTNGGCCTCTTGCCTGCGGATGCGCGGGGCCCCCTGGCGGCAGCGGCGAGTAACGGCGTGGGGGAGACACGGAACGGGGGCGGACACGGTGTGTGCCGGGACAGGAACGGGGGGCCACGGGGTGTTAGGGGACAGGAATGTGGCACACAGGGTGTGTCCCGGGACAGAGGTTGGAAGACACTGTGCATTAAGGACCAGGAGTGGGGAGGACACGGAGTGTTGAGGGACAGAACTCAGGGGGACACGGTGTGTCGCGGGACAGGTGGGCACCGGCCACCGTGTGCCACAGGACAGATATGGCGAGGGAGATGGAGTCTGGGTGCTGCGTTTTGGGGCTGGGACCCTTTGGGTGCAGATCAATGGGTGCAGCCCTGGGGCCAGCAGTGTGGGTGATGCTGTGTCTCAGGGCCACTTTGTACAGGGATATGATGTCACAGGGGGTTGCCTCAGACCTTGGGGATCCCATCATTGCCCCTGGGGCTCGGGCCGCAGGGACCCATGTGCTATGCTGATAAGAGGAGGGAGCTCTTCGGTGGGTGCCAAGACTGGACGTGCCTATGTCAAGGGATGGAGCAGGATGGAACTGGGCTGGATGGGGCATCTGCAGCTCTCTCCCAGAACAGGGGCTACCCCAGGCGTTTGCCCCATCCTCCAGCTCCCACAGCTGCTCCCTTGGGAACTAGACCCCCCACACCACTCGAGGAAGGGGGCCAGCTTTGCAAGATGCCCCTCGGGGCTGGCCCGTGCCCAGGCAGCCACCCTCACTCCGTGCCAGCCCTACAGCAGCACCTCACACCTGCCCAGGCCCCCCACCCCTCCACACCCTCCCCACTGGCACCCACCACGCAGGGTGGGGACAGTCAGGGATGCTCTAACTCGGAAGGGCAATGCCAAGGGAAGGAGTGCAATATCCTCCGTGGGGTCTGCACTCGTGGGACTGGCATGGCAGGAGCAGGGCTGTTCCCGTGGGAGCGGGCTGCCGTGCTAATAAGGCTTCACTAACGAGCTGGCACTGAGCCCGGGCCTGGGGCCAGCGAAGGCGAGCGAGGGGCCAGGGCTTGGGGCCCGGGGGACTCACCCCCACTCCACAGTGTGCCATGGGCAAGAGCTGAGGGACTTTGGGCTGATCCTGGGAGCACTGGGGGCACCCACTGCCCTGGCACTGCGCATAAGATGCCCCAGCTCCACTTCCGCTGGAGCCCTGCTTCCACTCCCCAGGGTTTTGCTGCCATGTCAGTCCCGCTTCCCGTGGTTCCTGCTCCCACATGTGTCCCACTCCCCAGGGTTTTGCTTCCACATATGTTCCACTGTCCTGGGGATGCTGCATTCACACGTGTCCAGCTCCCAGAGGGTTGTGCTCCTCAGGGGTCCTGTTTGCCCAGGGTCCAACTCCTACGGGGTCCTGGTCCCATGGGGTTCCCTGCGCATTCACATCCATGTGTCTGTGCTGTCCTGCTGTACATCCATGCTGTCTGTCCCACTGGGCATGCAAGTGCACTAACCCTGCATATCTGTGTCCATATGTCCCTGCTGTCCTCACACTCCTCCCTGCATTCATATCCGTCTATCCATGCCACCTCAAGGCGCTGTGCACCAGGTGCCAGCCTGCATGCCAGCTTCTTGCCTGCCCCAGTGATGCCCGAGACCTGGGCACATTCACATCTTTATTCTCACCACCGGCCTCCCACTGCCACCAGCATCACCCCACCAATAATTTACAAGTGTCAGCAGGGGTGGCCACAGGGCAGCCAGGCTGGGGACACCAGGGCCACACTGCATCCAGCAGTGCAGGGCAGACGGTGAGGGTCCACAATGATGTCCCACCTCCCCCGTTATGATACGTACATTATACAGAGCTACCCAGAGCAACACAACACGTTAAAAAAGATCTACTCTTATGTACAGTATTTATAAAAAGCATCCCAGCCTCCACCACCCAATAAAAAAATACATCTCTTATGTACTTTGCTGCATGACAGACCCATTGACCCCATGTTGCCCACCCTGCCGGGCTGCCCTCCATGCTGGGAAGGGAGGCAGGGGATGGGAGAGCTGCTCTCCAGGTTTTGGCATGGTTTGGGGTGTTCGAGCAGCATGGATGGATGGATGGATGGATGGATGAATGGATGGATGGATGGGTGAGGGCTGGGGGGGCCTGGATGCTGGACCAGGGTGCACAGTGAGCAGGGACAGTTTGGGTTGCTGGAGTGCCCTTTGCCCTGGCATCTGGGCACACAGACAGGGTGCCTCCAGAGCTGGCCCCCAGTAAGTGCTGACCCCAGACCCCACTACATCCCCTACATGTCTCTTGGGTGGGCCAGACCCCCAGCAGCTAAGCCACAACATGGGCAGGATGCCTGTGGGCACCAAGCCACTGGCATGCATCTCCCCATAGCAATGCAGCTGGTCCCCAAACATGGCCTAGGAGTCGGGAGGATCCCATCTGCGGGCACCAGGAGCCTGTCAGGCTCAAGAGCAGTGGGCTGGGTACCACCAGCCATGGTGGCAGGACCACACTTGCCCATGGGAACTGATGTCAGAGCAGTGGGGTGGCGTCTCTCCGGAGACTGGGAAATGGCAGGGGGAGAGAGCAGGTGGTTTGGGCACAGGTGCTGTCATAGGTCCAACTGCCCCACTGGATTCCAGCCCCATGGAGACTGTTCATCAGGGCTCTTGATGCTGTCTGAGAGGACCAGGAAAGTGCCCCCAGTCCTCGGTCTCCACAGCGGGCAGTGCCCCACGCCCCTGGCAGTGCCCGCTGCTGCTGGCTCTGGGGCTGCAGAGATGAGCTCCACCTGACAGCCAGCTCCAGGTGAGGTAGGGCAGTATTATTCTCCCCATTTTACAGATGGGGTAAACTGAGGTGCAGAGCAGGGAGGGTACCCACTGGAGTGGCTGGGGGGCACAGAACCTGCCCCAAGCTCACTGCCCCATCCTGGGTACAGGCCAAGGAGTCCCCATGCCTGCCATGGCTCATGCCTCCTCACCCCCACCACCACCACAGGTGGAAGTCCTCAGGGAATCCCAGTGGGGTCACAGCATGAGGGCTGAGCCCGGGGCCGGCTCTCTCTGGGGCACCATTGGGTGGGGGGGAGGTTGGCGTGGGCACCTGGTGCTGGCTAGTGGTTGCCACCGCTTTTCCCCCCACCCGTGGCCCAATCGATGATGATGAAGCTCAAGCTCATGATCATGAAGACCACCCCGAGGAGGGCGAAGCAGGCAGCCTGTGGGGACAAGGAAGGGGCTCAGGGATGGCCAGAGTGGTGGGGTTCCCAGCCAGCCTCAGAACCCCCATCTATGTCCCTTTCCTTAAACCCCTTGCCCATGCTTACCAATATTTTGGGGGTAGAGCGCAGTGGCTCCTTGTCCTTGGGCATGATGCGGATGTAGAAGATGGCAGGGAATATGAAGATGAGGCAGGGAGCGGAGGTGGCACCTGGAGTAGACAGGGACAGAGTGGGCAGGGGCCTCCCACCCCACGGCTCAGCCCTGCCAGCCTCACTGCCAGGCCAGGTCCTGTCCCCCTCTCCCCGCCTCACCCGCCTCCCAGCCCTGGCAAAGCCTTCCAGGAACCCAGGGACGCTGTGTGCTGGCACCATCCCCACACCCCTCCCGCAGCCAGGGCCTTGGCACCGAGCTGAGTGCTGGGTGGGGGGAGCCTGGCTGGGGGGATCACTGGAAACACGCAGGGGAAGAGCAAGTGCTGGCACTGCACTGCAGGAACCAGCCTGCCAGGACGGGGATGGGATGGGGGGTGCCCCACACACCACCTGATCCTGGCACGGTGAGAAGGGAAAACTGAGGCACGGAGGGCTGAGTCAAAGCCAAGCTCCAGGGAGGACAGGGGCTGGTGTTCTGCTGCAACATCCCCTGCCCAAGGTGGGTCAGGAGCAGGGCACTGTCACCCACCAATCAAGCCAAAGATGCCAAGAATGGAGGGGGCAAAGATGACCAGGAGGTTGATGAAGGTCAGCAGGACCACTGCAATGATGATGTGGCGGATCCAGCTGAAGTCTTTCCCTTGGAACAGCATCTGCTGGATGGCCCGGCGCACCTGGGGACAGGGATAGGGTGTCACACACTCCATCCCATGCTCTGTCACTACAATCCTACTGGTTCCTGTCACCCCTTACCCTGCCCCAGCCCTGTTCCCACAGCCCTGCTGGTCACGATCACCCCTTGCCCTGCTCAAACCCTGACCCTGGTGCCCCTCTGGTCCCTGTCACCCCTTCTCAGCTCTGTACTCATGGCCCTGCCAATCCCCATCACCCCTCTCTCTGCCCCAGCCCTGCTCCTGGCACCCAGCATGTCCTGTTCCCCAGTTTGTTTTCATCACTGCTTCAGTTTCCCCTCTCAAATCCTGGTGCTGAAGCCATCTGACATTCTTGCAGGGCCACTCACCGGGAAGAGGACAATGGGGACAGTGAGGGTGACAGCCGTCAGCACAGCCACCCGCACACACAGGATGAGCACATCAAAGGGGTCCACTTTGTTGTACGTGTGCAGCAGCTCTGACTCCACGCGGCCTGTGGACACCAGTGGGAAGCCACTGGGTGAGCCCCAGCACCACCACTCCCCTGGCACTGGTGTGCCAGCAGGACACCCAGACCCCTCCCTGAGGGCTCACCGTAAAATGTGAGGTAGCCGAAGAGAGCAGCCAAGAAGTACATGAGGTACATGACCATGATGGAGATGTTGGAGATGCACTGCATCTTCTTCTTGGAGGGGCTGTAGGATGCGGTGGGCTCAGCGCAGCCCTGTGGCATCCACTGACACTGAGCACCCACCCAACAAGGAGGGGTGATGCCAGAGCACCCTGGGGTGTATGGGGTCTGTGCAGAGAGGGGCTGCATCCCCCTTCCTGGGCTGTGTGGTGTGTTGGATCACCCACCACCAATCAACCACTCACTTGCACTTCCCACTTCACATCACCCACCTCCCAGGGGTGATACTACCCACCACCACCTACCCAGCCACCCCAGATCATAACATCCACCTCCCAGGGATCATACCACCCATCCCCCATGCCGAGCTGCATCATCTACCTCTCAGATGTCATACCACCACCCATCCCACATCACTTCCCCCACCTCTCAGGGGTGATACAAACCACCCACCCACCCCAGTCATAACCCCCTCCCGGGGGCATAGGACACACCTCCCAGGGATTATATTAGCCACCACCACCCACCTGTTCACCCATCCCAGGTCTTATGACCCACCACCCACCCACAGGGTCATATCACCCACCTCCCCACGATGCCCCGGCGCAGGTCCCACACACGGATGGCACTGGCTTTGGGTGGGCGCCAGACGAAGCCCACCCCTCCCCGTAGGTGCCCCCACCCAGGACTCACTCCTTCAGCTCAGTGTAGATGGGCAGGACCTCGGGGTGGCAGACGAAGGCGAAGGCCATGATGGGGATGGTGTACGCTGTCTGTGCGAGAGGAGGACTGTCTGCTGGGGGCCAAGTGGTGGGTGCTGCCAGCACCGGGACCACCTGTCTCCATGGGGTGCACTGGGTGGGGCTCACTCAGAGCCTCAGGGGTCCTCACCTGGGAGTTCAGGGTGAAGAAACTGGGGGTGCAGGTGTCCTGCTTGGGAGCCTGCAGGACAGTGTAGCCATTCTGGTAGTCACTAGTGCTGACAGAGGTGACGTTGAGGATGCCTGTGAGGTTCCCCTCCTGCTCAGGGAGTGGGCAGGGGATCTGGAATTTCTTGTAGATGACCTGGGGTAAGGGTCACATGGGGACAGTCAGCTCTTGATGCCACCAACCCACAGCACCCACTACCCAAGCCAGCATCATATCCAAAGGGAGGGTGCCCGTGCTGGGACCCCTCTGTGGGGCCCCTTTGCCAGTACTGCTCCATAGCAATACTGCTCCCACCCCCCTGCTTGCCCCTGCGAGGGTGGGCAGCAGGGCAGTGGCACGTGGAGGGTCCACATGTGTGATTGCCCTCCCCGGCACTGTCTGCCTCTCCCTTTCCATGACACTCGGCTTCTTCAGCCAAAAATAACCCAGCAGCTTGACAGCATTGCCACAGCATCTCTACAGCCCCGAGCGCCCGCTGTCCCCGCTGTCCCCGCTGTCCCCACAGCAACCAGCCCAGCTGCATGCCCCAGCAGGAGGGATGCTTGGCACCCCAAGGCACCAGCACATGCCATCAGGTGCTCACCGAGATGAGGAAAAAGACCATACAGCTGAGGGAGAAGCCACTGGCGTAGCCAAGGTAGCCTAATGAGAGAGAAGAGTGACCAATGGTTGCAGGTAGGACCCTCACACTGCCTAGGTGCCTCTCCATGCCCAGCACCTCCAGGCTGGCACCATGACCCAGTAGGAGACCATGGGAGCCAGACCCCAGTGCCATGGGGTGGCATCCCTCCGACTTACCCAGCTGCTTCATGAGGGCCAGGGGCAGGATAATGGTGACAGAAACCAGGATCACCAGGTAGTTCCCATTCATGTACCAGTCTCTGGAAGCAGAGGGCCTGCTCACCACCCCACTGTGCTGGGGCGTGGAGGGCAGAGGCAGCCACTATAGGGGCTGTCTGCCATTCTTAGGGTCTCTGAAGCTGGAAAATCGCAGGGGTACAGGTGTCCCCCAAGACTGGTATCCCTGCTGTGCTAACATCCCTGGAGACCCCTGAGATGACATCCTTGGGGACCCCTGAGGGCAGCATCCCTTTAGCTGGGGTCCTGCCTACCCCCACGATGGTGTACTCCCAAGGAGTAGAGCTACTGGTGGGAATGTGGGCATAGGGAGGGGGACCTATTCCCAACCAGAGCTCCCGTCCCCCACCTCGCAGTCCCAGGTTCTGCTCAAGGAGGAAAGCCTGATCCCAAGGGGATATGAGGAGCAGGGATTGGAAGTTCAGCTCGGTTTAATCTCACCCAGGGGCTTATTCAGCACTGACAGTTATCAAAAATAGTAGTGGCTTAATGATAGTAAATCCCTGCCATGGGCTGCACAGCTGGAGCCAGAGCCCCGGCGCCTGTCCAGGGAAGGCACGCAGGCAGCATGGGCAGGAGGCCACTCACGTGGTCTTCTCCTCCAGGTTGAGGAAGGTCTGGATGACCAGAGGCACTTCAGATTTGACGATGTACAGGTAGCTGGACATGGCTGCAAGGCAGAGCAAGGTGAAGCTGTGCTTGTGTGCTCTCCTCCCATCCCCCATTCCGAGCCCTGACAGGTCCCTCCAGCCCCATCCTCACCTCCAATGTTCTGTAGTGTGATGGCAATGGCTGCTGCCAGCTTCCCTGGTGTGCCAAAGGCTCGGTAGCCCAGCTGCTCATAGGCACGGATGCCTGTGGGAGGGGGGGGCAGTGATGGAATGAGGGTCAGGATGCGACCCCTGGCATGGCCCTGCCAAGGACCTGGCACTCACCCACAATGCCTGAGGACTTGAGCAGCAGGTGGATGGAGTAGCTGGAGAGCAGGGCCACCGCCGTCAGGAGGAAGCTGCAGGAGGACAGCACAGTCACCAGTTGCTGTGGAGCAAACCCTGCACAGACAGACTCTGCCTGCAGGCAGCTATCCTGGAAAGACAGCAGCCCCTTGCCTTGGCACCAGCTAGGTGCTGACAGGACAGGTGGGCTCTAGGGTGTGGGGATCCTATGATCCATGTCTCCAGGCTCAAGGGAGCAATCCATGTCCTATGGGCCACTTGTGGAAGTCAGATCTTGTAGTAAGAAGGCAAATCTTCACACTCCTCCTCCCCAGTGGGACACAGCACCCAGCAGGGCAGGCAGGCCCATGTCAGCAATAGGCATTGCTCAGCCAGCAGGACACTAGTCCCTGCATCACTCCAAGTCACAGACTTCTTCCTTGCCTGCATCTACTGATCCCCTTGGAGGAGCCACACACACACAGACCCCTCCAAGTCCCCATGCCACTCACAGGAAGAGGATGATACCGGTGTTGGCCATGGCATAGGCCAGCCCCAGGATGCCACTGCCCATGATAGCATTGCTCAGGTTGAAGACAGACATCCCAAAAGACGTCTTCCCTTCGAACTGTTCACGGGACACAACAGGGAAGGGATACCCCGGTCACCTTGGGAAGTAGCCCACTTCCACCTCCCACCACCATGCCCACAACGATACCCACGTCAGTGAAGTGTGTCTGCTTCTTCTCCACACCATGGGGCAGGAACTCCTCCATCTCTGCCATGCCGGTCTGGCTCTCCTCAAATCTGGCCATGCAGGGAGTAGAGTGAAGCCAAAGCAGAGCCAGGGTGGCACCAGCACTGCCTGGTATTGCAAGGGAAGGGAGCAGCTGAGAGGACCCCCCCAAGTCTCATGCTTGCCCTGGGACTCCTACCTGTCACCTGCCAGTGAGGGGACAGCAGAGGCAGTGAGCACAGCCGCATGCTTCCCATTGGGCACCAGCTCCACCATCTCAGCCTGGAGGGGTATGTTCGTGGTATCCATGGTTGGGAGACAGCTGGGCTCGCTGTGGGCTCTCCTCAGGCTCTGCAAGATGGGACAACAAAGTTCTGGCTCTGGGCAGGAGCACGGGAGAGGCTGGCCTGAAATCTCACAAGTCCTGCATCCACCAGGGGCACTGGAAGTTGGTGCCCAGCACCAACGCTGGTGGCACTGCAGGGACAGGCACCTGAGGATGAGTCACCCCGCCAAAGTACCACCATGTTCGGGTTTCTCCCTCCTCTCCGCTCAGCACACAGTGCTCTGTGGAGTTCTCCCCCAAACTCAACAGCCCCACCGGGGTCCCAAGGTGGGACTGTCCCCTCACCTAGACAGCCGTCTCACAGCCCACCCCACTCCCTTGCTCGCACCACGGCAGTGCCCAGCCCCACAGCCCCCGTCCACGCCGCCTGCCCACCTCCACTCCCCTGCCCGCAGCGCTCGGCTCCGTGCCTCGATTTCCCCTCCTGGAGACGGGCGCCGACAGACGAGCAGGGGAGTTTGGGAAGGCGGCTGAGGACGGGGTGGGGAGTTCGGGGACCCTCCAGCCACCACCGTTATGTAAAGCCCGTGGTGCTGCCCGGCGCGAAGGGCTCACCCGCGTCCCGCCGCTGCCGGGGTGCCAAGGCGGGGGGCTTGGGGGCACGTCAGGGCTGGACAAACGGAGCAGGAAAGAGCGCGGGGCCGAGAGACAGCTCCTTGGCAGGGAAAGGCGGCCGGGCTGCCGAGCGCAGGACGCCTTGGCACGCCACACAAAGCCGCCTCTGTGCGAGCCCCGGCCCTCCCCGCCCCGCTGGGAAACGGCACAGGGTGGCTTTCTGGGGCAGGCTGGCAGCCGGGGCAGGGTCCCGCCACCCCCTGCCGCCCCAGGAGGCTGGGGTCCTGTCCGACTATCTAAGGGGCTCCATGCTGGGGCTACATCCGGCCAAAGGATGATGACATCCAGCTGGAGGTGAGGGCTGGTCGGGATGCCGTGTGGTCCCCAGACACGGGAGGATGCTGCTGCCCTGTCACCACGGTGCCTGGGGTCCCCGTAGGGTAACCAGGGGACATGCTCATCTTTATGCTTGCAGGGGATTGGTGTCCTTAGAGACCAGGGGAGCCTTCCCACAACACAGTTGGGACAGTACAGCAGTCCTCCTGGCACGCAAAGGAAGGATGACACGGCAGGGTGTGGGTGCCAGCACCTCCAGACTCCTGAGCTCCTGCCCTGCTTGTCCCTGCCCATCCAGGCTACAGAGGCTACAGGGTAGGGTCACCCCAGGCCACACACTGTCTCCTGGCACTGTCAGGTGGGCCGAGCCCCTAAAGTTGGCCCAGAATGGGGGACATATGTCTGGGACACCCCGCCTGCAGCACCCAGCTGGGTGGGGAAACTGAGGCAGGACACTGGTCAGCCCAGACCAGAATGGGAAGGCTCAGACATGCGGGGGCTGAGAGGGAAGCTCAGGACGGGCTGTGGGTGATGATTTATCCCCTCCACTAGGCCTCCACTTGGGATGGATCCAGGCACAAACAAGGCTGCCAGCACGTCCGAAAGCCACCGTTAACTCTGCGCCTTCCCACAGCCACAGGCAGGCACTACCTTACCACCACTCCTGGTACAGGATTGAGGGGGCCATCAGATCCCTGATACTCCCTAAATCCCCCAGTGCCACCAGGTTGCCTGCGGTCAGGGCTCACCACATTGCACTGGCAGCAGGCAGGAGCTGCCCACTCCCCAGCTCGCTCCCCCGCGGGCGCCAGGATGGCTGGGCACTCTCCTCTGCAGCCCCTTTCTTCTCCCAGGTTATAATTACACCTCTATGGGCAGCTCAGGAAATACCAACTTCTTCCCCCAAGCATCTCGGAATAGCAAGTATCAGGGCCGGGCTCATTCAGCATGCACCAGGCTTCGTGCTGCCACCCAGACGCTTCCTCCCGCCGAGCGGCCCTGGCACAGCCCCGGCACCACTCACTGCCACCTCCCCAGCCAACCCTGGCCTTTGCCCCTTGACCAGGGCCTTCTGGTGGCAGTGGCCAGTGCAAGGGGCAGATGAAAGGGGAGGGAGCAGAAGATGCTTCGATCTGGCAGCGTGTGCCCTGCCTGCTGATGTTTGCCTTACGATAAGGCTGGGCAGAACAACAAATACAGAGGGGCAGGTTGCCATGAGGGGGTGGCGTGGGTTTCCCCCCAGGCTAGGGATGGTGAGTTCACCTCTCTCACTCTGTCCGCCTCAGCTGGGGACCCTCTGCACTGGGCAAAGCGTGTCTCCTCAGGGATTGGTTCCCTCACCATACAAATGGGGTGCTGCCGTCTTCTCTCCCACATTGGGCAGCCCATGTGCTGCCTGGCATCATCCCCCCGCTGACCGCCAGCGCCAGCACCCACTCACCCAGCCTGATGGTGTGGGCCTGGCCACGTGCATGGGCACAGAACCCTCACCCCCTGCTGCAGCACCCGGGGCCCTGTTCCTGAGGGTGCTGAGTAAGCTGCATAGATTTCCCAGCATGTGCCTCTCCACTGCCTGCTGGCTCTGGGTGACCACAGTGACAGCCCCTCTGTGACCAGATGTCCCATCTCTCCCAGGCTGCTCCTGTTGTCCCATTGCCTGGGGACACCCGGGACATCATCCATGCCACCAACACTATGGCGTGGCCAGGCATCCTGAGCCAGGCCCTGGTGCTGTCCCGCAGCTCCCACCGACGGAACATGGAGCCAGATGCATGTGGTGCGTGCACCCTCCTGCTGGCCACGTCTGCACAGCAGGGGAGGATACGTTTGGTCTCGCACGCTGCATCCCAGCCAGCACAGATGCCTGCCTGCCCTCGCTGGGATAGGGACACTTGTATAGGGCGGCAGGGCTCCCAGATCCCTGCACAGCCCTAGCAGAGCCAATCCTAGGCTCACCCCAGCCCCCTGCCAGCCTTCCCCAGGGACCAGGGTACCATGGTGGGGGGTTCCAGTCCTAGAAGGGGCTGAATCCCTCAGCCTTACACCTTGCTTCCACAAAGACTTTTATTTAAAAGGTGGAAAATCCCAGCTGGGAGCAAGGTACAGGCAGGGGAGTGGGGCAAGGGAGCTCTGTTGGCAATGCCAGCAATGTTGCACAGGGATCCACTGCATCCGGCAACGTGGCCAGGAGGAGGCATATCACCCTGGGAAAGCCTGGTTCTTGCACTATTCTGGCTGCCCCCATCAAGCCTCAGCAAAGCACAGTCTCTACCAGGGCACACTGTGCCAGTGGGAATAGAGCATGTGTGGGGAAAGGCAGCCAGTGCCTGCCAGCCCTGCCTGTGCCAGGCAGCACCAGCCTGGGAGGGTCATGACCCACTGCATCCCAACAGTCCATGTCACCCACCTGAGAGCACCCACTGCTCCCAAGCATGGGGAATGGAGGGGCCAGGCACCCCTGGAAGCAGGTGAGTGCTCTTTCAGGTCTAAGACCCCAACAGGGCAAAGACCCCCTCCCCATCTCCTCTTGCTCTGCAGATGAATCCTCATTAATCCATCCCATCTGGGGCCATGGGACTATTCCGGGTGGTAATCCGGCTTTAGCACCAAGCCTGCTGCAGCTGCCGGCCTGCGTGATGGCAGCCAGGTATCCCGCTGCTGCCAGTAAGTGCCAGGGGGGCAGCAGCCCCCCCCCGTCTATGCCCGCCTGCCCAGGTGTCTGTTCAGGTTTCAGTGGAGCTGGGCACACAGGTCTCATGTTCCCTGGGGCTGTGCTGGTGACAGAGCCCTCACAGAGAGACAGGCAGCATGGGCAAGTGGGCAGGGATGCCAGTCATTGTCCCCACACTGATATCAGCCCCAGGGTTACCCCCGGCACCACTACTGGGCACAGGGTGATCTTCAGCCTGGGGTCCCCAGTCAGCCACTGGCACTGCTGTTGGCACAGTGGGGTGTAGGATCACAGGCAGAGCTCGGGCAACAGCCCAAACCTTGGGGGTCCCTGGGCAACACTCCCCCAGAGACACACAGCAGAGAACTCCCCATCCCCTTGCCCTGCCACAGAGAGTACCCTGAGGCAGCTGTGGGAGCAAGGTCTGTCCTTCCCCTGAAGCACACACAGCTGTGGCTTTCCCCCCAGCTTGCCCTTCTAAAATTATCACCCCAAACCTGCTTTTAACCTATGGCTTTCCCCTCCTCCACCTTCCAGCCAAGCAAAGACACTGTCATGGTCCCACCTTGCTCAGGGAAAGTGGCTGCCCAAAGGGGAAAATCCAGATGTTCAGAGGATGGCCAGGCGTCTCACCTTTGGGGTAAGGGCTCTGGGGATCAAGCCCATGGGCCCAGGGACCCCAGTAGCTGCAAGGACGGACAACTGGAGTCAAGCTTCCCAGTGCACGGCTGGAGAGCCCCTCTGAGTAGCCCCGCTGTAGACACTACGCAAATAGATCTGCTGGAGACTGTCCTGAGATAGCTTCACCAGAGACCCTTAGGGGATACCAGCCAGTCATTCCAGCCAGCCCCACTCATGCTTCCTGCACAAGCTGGGCAGAGTGGGCACTGCTCCTGGGCTCACCTCACCCCAGGGCCACCTGGGCTTTCAGCCCCAAACACCACACCATGGCTGAGGCAATTGCCCTGGTGCTTCAGCCAGGGCAGAATCGGTAGCAACAAGAAGAAGCAAGCAGATCTGGAACCTGCTGTCCTGGCTAGCACCAATATCTGTCCAGGAAGCTCTGGGCTGTCTCTTCTGCATCGTGCAGGCAGTGGTGTGCACCTTGGGTCTTCCCAGAAGTGGCACCCATGTCCTGGGGGACAGTCCTGCCTGAGCCTGGGAATGTGCCCACAGGCAGAATGTGCTGACTGCTGAGCTGGCCCATGGCCACCGTCCCAAAGCAACAGACGTGCTAGGGTCTGGGACAGACCAGGGAGGGGAAAGGAGCTGCAAGGAAGGGGATTCAAACTCCATGCTGGGGCCATGGGGTAGGTTTTGCAGCACCAGAGCCATGGCGTAGCTCAGCCATGGCATCCCTTGCCAGGCAGACACCTCAAGATGGGACCGTAGCATAGGTATCAGCGGCCACTACCCTGCCACGTCCTCCCACATCCAGCACCAGTATCAAGGCAAGCTGGGAAGAGCGGTGGGGAAGTTGAAGCCAGGCAAGGTCAGCAGTGTCCAGCACTAGGACAGCCCAGGCTGTTGCTGACACAGGCTGGCTTGAATCTGTGTGTACAAGTTCAGGCAGCAGAGACAGCTGGCAGCATGGGCACAGGGACACGGTGGGCACAGCACGAGGGTGGTGGCACCCAGCGTGGCTCTGGGGAAGGCTGGGTGAGACATCAGCTTGAGTCCCAAGCAACTCAAGCAGTTCTACGCTATATGTTTTAAACATAAAACACTGCCCTTCAGGAGTATAGGGTCACCCGGGGAGGATAATAGCACTGGTTGTGGCACTGCAGGGATTCATAGGCAGGTAATGCCAGGAAAAGAACACATCAGATTTTTTATCACACCTCTAGAGATGCATTTTACCTTGAAAGCGAGACGTTTTCCAGAAGTTCCCACTCTCCAAAACACACCTGTCCTCATCAGAATGACACCAAGTTGTCAGAGACAAAAAATCCAAGCTGCCATTTGCTGCAGGCAGCACTGGGGACACCAGGAGGGACTGGCCTCAACCACAGCCCCGTGTGGCCCCAGCACAGCTCCCTGTCCTAACCAGGGGCCACAATCTGCCCAAGCCCCATGGCACCACTGCTGGCCCTGGTTGTGCCACTCTTGCCACTGGACCATTCTGGCACCTGCTCTGCAGGACAGCAGGACTGGGGTGGCTGCACCCTGCTGGCTTGGGGGATCCAGTCAGCCCTGGACCTGTGTCAGCTGCTGGGGAGGCACACGGCGGCCGAGAGCCACGCGGCGAGGAGAGCTGGGGACATGGGGGCCCATCCTGTCCCTGACCCGCCTCTGTTTTTTCAAGGGCTACACTTCCAAAGGAGTCCGTGGGATCCCGCTCCTTCCCCCCGTCCCATGAGCCAAGGAAAATAGGCTCTGCTGGTGCCTGTTTGTTTGCCGTGGCTGCAGCCCCGGCGTGTGATTACAGCTGCAGCACTGCCGGGTGCTGTGGGGCCCTTTGTGCCTCAGCCAGGGTCCTCTGCAATACCAGCACCCCCATGCCACCCACGGGTGGGCTGGGGTGTCCCACTGCCTCCCAGTTTCCCTGGCCACTGGATCCAGGGCACACTAGTGCTTGGTTCTGGGAGACAGGGCAGCGTCACAAGGCATAGCGGGCTTTCTCTGGGGTAACCCCATGAAGTCACAGGGTGGCCACAGCCAACAGCAGGGACCAAGCAGGTCTAATGGTTCAGCTTGGGCCTGATCCAAACACCAGTGGAAAATTCCCTGTCTCCTCCGTGGCAGCTCAGCGCAGCCATGCCCTACACAGCCAGGCGAGGCTGTGCTTCCCCTCGATGCCACCTGTTGGAGACTTGCCAAGTCCCCTCTCTCACCCATGCAACCACAGAGCTAGCCCGTCTTGGGGACTACAAGTCCAGCAGCCACCTGCTGTGCTTGTTTCCCCTTGGGGAGTATTTCTCTCCGTTGGGACATGTGCAGCTGCCCCAGCAGAGCGGGCCACCATGCTGGCTGACACGGGACACGCGTGGCCGACGGGAACGCAATGTGCTGCCTGACTTTCCACGGTGCTGTCCCGGGCAGCCAGACTCTATAAATACTACAGGCAGTGGAATCACCGCACGCAGGGCCCAGCCAGCCCCAGCAGTGCCCATGACGGCCGGCTCTCCCTGCCAGTGCCCCCGGCTCCAACAACCCGACACCCGATCCCAGCTGCAGCCGCTTACAACCTTCAGAAACATATGTCATTCCCACGGGCGATTAAAAATTAAAGTAGAAAAAAGGGAAAGTAGAGGGAGTTTAGGGGCTGGTGTTACTATCAGTATCAGCAGAGCAGGCAGCCATGCGGAAGCCCCCAGCACCAGGATCCAGGCAGGGGCTGTGCCAGAGCGTTGGGGTACCCAGGCGGCACATCAAGGTTTTGCCTCCCCCTGCCCTCGCGGGGTCTGTCACCCATCCGTGAGAAGGTGCCAGCCGCTGGGAAGGGAAGTGGCAGGACAGCAAACAGCCCCGGGGCGCTACCACCTGCTAGGGCAGCCGAGCCCCGAAGTCTTCACGGTGCTGCTCGGCCCCGGGAAGAGGAGGAGGAGGAAGAGGAGGTGGAGAAGAAGGGAGAGCCAGGCTGCGGGAGTAAAGCGGGGCAGGAGAAGGGAGGTGAGTCGGAAAGGTCTGGATGGGGTCCGGAGAAGAATAAAACGAAGTGAGCGCTCGGCAGCCTCCGAACACAGAGCTGCCCGGAGGACAAGGCAGCGAGCCCTGGTTTACGAGCACGGGGGAAGACCGGAGGGACCTACCTGCCTCTGCTGCGGGCTGGGGCGAGCAGCCCCGATGGCCGATGGCTCTGATTAGACACTATCCTGCGTCTGTAATCCCGGCGGAGCCGCAGATTAAACCGCAGGCGGGCCCGCCCCCAGCGCTGTGGCTCCCAATCTCGCTCCTCCGGGAATCAGGGGAAGGACGGCCGTGGGGGGAGAGACCGCCCCGCACTGACGGGCCCCTGCCCCGCCCCGTCCCGCCGGGACCACCGTCCCTTGGGCATTGCCGCCCACCAGCCTCAACGGGCACTGGTGCCTCGCCGGGCATGGCTGGCCGCCGGGCATCACCCCCTCACCGGGCATCAACCTCGCCGCCCAGCATCAGTGTCTCACCAGGCAGCGCTGCCCCACCTGGAATCGGTAGCTCGCCAAGCAACCCCACCCCACCGCACATGGCCATCTCACTTGATATCCGTGCCTCTCCAGGCATGATTACTCCATCGGGCATTCTTACCCACAGTAGATGGGTTTGCTGCCGGAGACCAGCGGCTACTCCCAAAGCAACAGGGCTGAGGCAGCTGCTCTAATCTAACCTGAAGGGGTAATTCCAGTGCGCGCCGAGTGTGGGCACTGGGTTTTCTCCCATTCAGGCAGGGGCAGTGTCACCCAGCAGGGACAAGGTCACACAGCAGCACTCCCCAGCCAGACTCTCTCCCTCGCTTGGGAAGCTCAGACTGCTCCCATGTTAAGCCAGCCCAGCTGGCTGCCCTGCTCAGGGTGCCCGCTGCCCCCACAGTGCCTGTGCAAGCCCCTCAGCACACTGGGAGCAAACAATCCATGTGGGATCATCCCATCCTAACTTAGAGTTAGGGGGACAGTCGGTTCCGCTCCTTCAGTCTCCACTTGAACTGAAACACCTCTTTTTTCATGGAGCCACAATGTTGGGGTCTATCTCCATAAAGTGCCCTGAAGAGGAAATTTCTTCTCCCAAGTGCATCCCATATGCTTCAAGAAGAGTCAGGAGCTTGTGATCAGTCACCAGCCATGTCCCCAAAGATACCCTTGTCCCTTTCCAAGAGCTGTCACCCCTAAACTGCCTGCTATTTATCAGCCCTGCCTGGTTTTCACTTCAGACGAAAATCTTGGGGGTCCACCCACCTCCCCATGCTGAGCCCTGAGCCCTGCTCAGTCATTGCACACTGGCAGGCTGACTGCACACTGCTTGAAGGTTTTATTTGTGTTATGCATATCTTTCATAAATCCTTGTGAAGCCTTGGGCAGCCTGGGATAGAAATGGCTTTGCCAGTCAGGAGTGAGAGTCACCATAAGGATGAGAAACAGAAAACATCCCCTCGAAGCAGTGGCACCCTCTCACCTAGACATCGAGGGATGTTAAATATTCAGTGGCAGCTTTGCCTTTGAGCTCCTGGCAATGCCACGGCTCCTGTTACTGCCACTCTCCTTTGGCTAGAGACGCATCCGCTAACTAATTTCTAATAACAGCAGCATGCGTAAGTGCTGAACCAGCGCTGGCTGGCATGCCGGGGGGACTGGAGACAGCCAGGTTTGGCAGTGTGACGGGAGAGCCAGAGGCACCCAGAGGATGGGCATGGCTGGCCTCAAGCCATCAGCTTAACCCTTCCCCTGCCCTGGCAAAGGCAGGAGCAGCCACGTGGCACTGGTGCAGAGACATCCTGGGACGAGTGGCAAACCCCCACCTCACTGGGGTTGTAAAAGGACGCCAAGAGCTGTAAGCAAACACAGCACAGGCACTGAGGACAGGGAAAAGCAGTGTGGCCCCACAGCATGTGGTGCAGTGCCTGCTGTGGGGTGGGCATGCTGGAGTACCAAGCTGTGGACAGTGACTTGGAGGCTGTGTGCTCCTTCCCAGCCTTCAAGTGCCCTTCCTCTTCTCTTGTTGGCAGCCATACCCTCTTTTTATTATGCCCTCTCTTGTCCAGAATATTACACCCCTCTCTCCATTGTTTCCTCTCTCTAGGTGGACAGGGGAGATGGGCTCCACCATGCCCAGAGGAAGCTTTACAGAAGCAGTAAGGAGCGGAGGAAAAGGAGTGAAGATGTCCTCAAACCTCCTAGAGCCTGTCCCAATGTCCCTACAGCTGGCACGCAGCAGCTCCAGCCTCCTGCAGCCAGGCTGGCCATGCAGAGAGGAGCTGTGGGATGGTGGGCTAAGATCCTTATCTCGACACCCTGAACTAGCCGTCGGTTATTCCCAGGCACATCTTCGGGCAGTTTCATGGATAGCTCTGGTGGTGTCAGGACTGTGCCTGGGCTCCAGTGGATTGCAAAACCACGCAGTTTTCTCCAGCTGTCTGGAAAGTTTGACGCAGGATTTCCGGATGTGAGGAGCCTTCAGGGGAACACAGCACAGCTCATCTTGTCGGCAGCATCCTGCCTCACCAGTGGCAGCGAGCTGCCCACTGTGCCAGAGCCATCTCCCACAGCCCACCTCTATGGGGTTTACCTTCTCATCATTTCCCCCAGCCAAAATCTGCCTTATTTTTTTATCCTTCAACCACACTCAGAGATGAAACAGATTAAAGTGAGCTTACAAAACCTCTTGGCCTCAGCAACATCCCAGCATTGACAAGGCTAGCCAGGACCCAGAGACAAAGCAGAGGGTGCCATGCATGCCTGGGGTGTGCTCTCCTTGTCACGCGTGGCTTCCTCGCCCAGCCCTTGTGCCTGTTGCCTACTGCTGCCTGCCACTGCCCGTTGTTCCTAAGGACCAGATGGCAGCAAGATATGGCAGAGAATATGCTTAGATTTGCAGCCCAAGCAGTGTTCCCCCCACCACTGCTGTGACCTCTTGAGCAAGAAGTCTCCCAGAGATTTGCCCTTGTCTGGAACATGCCAGGGGACACTTCTGGTCTCCAGCACTGAGCATCTCACAGACACAGCACCAGCACCCCACAGGGGTTCTGAGACCCCTGCTGCCCTCTCAACTCCATAACCACGGAGCATGCAAGGCACATTAGAGACCAGGAATGCCAGCGATAAGAGGAGAGGTATGCCTGCAGCCATCAGCATGGGCTGGGTGGACTCCACAGTGACACTCGCCTGACACCATGCCCAGGGCTGGACCCTTCCTCCTCCCAGCCCACCCTCCACAGAAGCCCCCCAATGCTGGCAGCATAGTGGTTTGACCTCGAGGTGGCAGGGGGCAGCTGGTGGCCCCCTCACTCGCCCTTGACCGCCACTTCCCTCACGGCACATGCTGTCATGTGGCAGGGCACAACAACAACACAGGCTAATTGGTTAATGTGATTTCAAAACATGATTTGCAATTATAACTCGCCAGAGAGCGTTCAATGATCCCGCACATTGGAGAGTGGGTTTTTCTCCTTCGTTTGTTCCTGGAACCTCGAAACCAATTAACTTTACAGAAGCCAGAAGCAAAGCGCTGCACAGCAGACCTGAGGGGTGGGTTATCTCTGCGCTCAATCACCTCCCTGCCAAGTGACAAGCTGGGAACCAAGGACCCAAGGACGAGCCCCAGGGTAACCTCAATGCTTCTCCCTGCACCACTGCAGGGTTTGGAGGGCATCCCAGGACCCTCAGCTCCCACTGTCCCTTCTGAGACACTGGTCCCACACAGGATCCCCCAGCTTCCAGTCCTCAAGCACCACAGCTGCTGACAAGCACAAGAGGGCAAGAGGACACCCTAAGCCCAAAGGGGTGGGGATAAACTGTTCCTGTTGGCATAGGGAGACTGTCCCTTCAGTACCCTCTAGAGGGGCTGGCAGCAGCCTGCTCATCTCGGCCACCCAGGCAGGGCAGCTGTGTCCCTGCTGTCCCCACTGGCAGCACACACATACCCACCGGAGCCAGGATTTTTGCTTCTGTGGTCTGACTGTCTTGCAGCAAAGGCTTAAATGCCTTCAAGGTAATTAAACAAGGACTTAGCAAGGACTTTAATGCCTTTAAATGCAACTCAAATACCTTTCAAGCCAAACAAACCCAAACAGCTATGACAGTCCTGAAACACTGGGTACCTGGTGCTCAGCTTCTGGAATCTTGGACCATTTACACAGTCTCCTCAGCTGCTGGGCTCCATTGCTCCCCACATCCCACTGGAAAGCTATGCATGGTGCTAGCAGTGTCTTCCCTTGGATGGGCAAAGAGGTGTTGAGTATCACCAGGTGCTGGAGGGATGCTCTGGCAGCTATCCCTTGGGACAGCAATGCAGCCCCTCTCTGCATAGCAACCCTTTCCCACAAGGGAACACTCCAACATGCACAGGCCCTGAGTTTCTCCAGGCTGGAAGCTGCCTTGTATCAGTTCCCCAAGCCTCAGGGTCCTCCACATCACAGGGAGCTCAGCATCCCACATTGCAACTACCCAGGCTTCATGAGGACACAGAGGGAGCTCAGGTAGCTGCCAGAGCCTACAAGGAGACACAGGCTATGTCAGCAGCACAGAACAGGGCTAGGCTGCCCTAAACCCCAACCCCCCTGGGACACCAGGTTCAAGGGCTTAGCTGCAGCAAGGGTGGGTGCTTAGTGTTTAGCAGAGCAGCAGCAGGGCTCCAGCACAGAGCAGCAGAAGGAAATGTGGGGCAGTATTTAGGGGGCTCCAGTCCCTGGGAAGGGGGCTTTCCTCTTCAACCTTCCAGCAAGCTGTCAGGAGTGCGGAGCTGGCTGGGAGTCTCCCCCGGGGATGCCAGGCATCCTGCCCACGGCCTGGGCAGCAGGGTGGCAGATGGCTGGGGAGCTGGGGATTGGGGAGCAGGGGAGGACCAGGGACACCTTTCAGCCCAGACAACAGTAGCATCCTTGTTTAGAGATATAAATAACTGGGCCAAAAATTGAAATGTGGCCACAGTCATGTTCCTCCTCTCCCTGGGGGGGTCGTGGTTGGTCCAGAGCTGACTGAGGCACAGATATGGTTTCTGCAGTCCCAGTGAAAGGGCTGTCTGCTCCAGCTTCCCGCGAAGGCACCAGCAAGGCCATTCTGGGACCCCACCCTTCCTGGGGTGACTCTAAGTCCTGGGGCCAGACAGTCCAGCATAGGCTCCTGTCTGGTGTGATCCAGCCGTGAGGAGAGGGGATAAAGGCCCTTTCATGGCCTGTCAGGGAAAAAGATTCAGCAAGAGAAGCACAAAAGGATGTGCTAGTCCTCAGGACTGAGGCTGCCATGGCCCCAGTACTGGGGCTTCTGAGGTCCCAGAGCGGTGGGATGTGAGGGTGCCGAGCCCAACCAGGGGGTGGCTGGGGAGCACTAGGTGCCAGGTCTCAGTGGGCACCCCTAGGCCCGTGCTGGCACCACTTAGCCTTGTGTCTGGGTGGATTGAGCCTGGCGCTCTTTCAGGCTGTGCAGTGCTGGCATGGTGGCCCTCTCCAGGGTTGGGAAAGCCCTGGGGCGGCTGCCCCTCTCCCTCCCCTCTGAGCTGGCCGACAATTGGCTGCCCGAAGGACGTCGGCCTTGATCTGCACCGCTGGCCGTCCCCAGGGCCGAGCAAACAGACAGGAAAACAGCCTCAGTCGGCTCCTGCCACAGCCGGCATGCAGCCAGCCCCAAGCACCCCAAGTGCTCCTGCCCCTGAGACCCCCACCACATGGCAGAGGTGGCAGCACCACCCTGCCCAGTGCTGCCAGGGGCTGATGGTACTGACCCACCTGCCCTGCACCAGGGAGTGAGTCCAGGAACTGCAGGTGCTGAGCTGGGAGGAGGAAGAATGAACTAGGATAAGCACCCACCGTGCTGGTGGAGAGGCTGCCTGCAGTGGAGAAAGTGAGGTGCAGCCAGGGCAGCCCTGAAACCACTGGCCCTGAGTGCAGGGACGTCCCTCTTCGTCCAATCCAAGAGTCAGTTTGCCCGATTCAGTGTTCTTTGCCACGGGGCTGACCAGTCCCTAGGGCTGCAGGCTGGCCAGGGCCAGTCATTTGGCAGCAGGGGGCCAGCATGTGTCAGGGGCACGTGCCCCAGCTCTGCCCAGCCACCTCACGTGCTTTCCCTACAGACCAACTCACTGAAACCCTTTTCCACCAGTAGAGCATGGTGCTTCACAGAAATCTCCCTAACATCCTTCCCAGAGCTCCTGTCAGAGTGGCACCCCAGTTCCACCAGTTGCCAGGGAGATGTCAGAGGCCAGTTCCAGCCACACGTCCTCCTCAGCACACCCCACACCACCCAAAGTCCCTACCACCTCCTCTGTAGCAGTACCAGGACCCCCAGCCTCCCTGTGAGCAGCGGAGCCACCTGCCACCAGCACAGAGCTCAGCAAGTTGCAGGAAGCATAGATGAGGGCTGGGATGGGTGTAGGGGATACCGCCACCAGCCGCAGTGGCCATGGTGACACAATGGAGACATCACCGCTAGAAGTGGGGACAAGGATAGGGGCTTCCAGCTCTCCTCCAGGCACTGCAGCTGCCCCTGGGGAGGTCATGCCATGGGCGCCAGGGCACGGGCAGCTACTCCAGCTCTGCCGGTTCTGCCCAGAGCGCTGCCCGCTCCAGCTCTGCCGCCGGCAAGGTCAGCGCGGTGCCATGGCAGCACCAGCCCCCGCCATCGCCCCGCCGCCGGCCAGCCGCTACCAGTTCCCGCCGGCTAGAAAGACGTGGATGGCGCTACTGCCCCCACACCACCCACGCGGGACATCGCCGTCCCGTGACGATGCGGGCAGGGGCACGGCCGCAGCTGGCGATGCCCTGCCCGGCACCGCGGCCTCGGCGGGGGGAGCGCTGAGAGCTCGGGGGCACCGAGCGCNCTGCCCATTGCTCACACCCTGCCTACACCTTGTCTACACCTGCACTTTGCACCCAGCCTGGTCCCACTCCCCTGGCACACCCGCCGTGTCACACCCACGTGATGCCAGCCCATGTCCCCCCAGGCTCGTATCCACTCAAGCCCTCTCCCCTCACTTGTACCTCAGCACTCTTCCTGCCCCTCCGTGGGACAGCCCCAGTCCCTCTCAGTCTGTCCAATGGGAAGAGGTGACTGTGCTGCCTGGCACATCTCCAGTGGGAGTCACTTGCACCCCAAGGCCTCCAGTCACCCCAATGCTTCCCATGGAGCTCCACACAGCGAGGTGCTCTGTGGCTTCATATGGAACCATATGGCACAGCACAGCAATCAACACACTGTCAGCTCAGGGATATCATGGCAAGAGCCCAGTTCTGTGGTAGCACTGACATCCCAGGGTTGTGTATTCCAACCCTTCTACTCGTGCACAGGCACAGCTGCCAGGAAGAAGGCTGGGGCCTGGCACAGTGCTGGCAGAATTACCCTTAGCCCACTCCATGGTAGGAGTGGCTTAGCTGGTGGGGGCTGCTGAGGCATGGATTCTCATGGCTGGATGCTCTGCAGCCTCTGGCATAGCCATGTCAGCACCTGGCCACTGTCACAGCAGAATAAAACATTCTCTTGCCTTCAGATGGAATTTCCTGTTTGGTTTACTTTTTTTTTTAATATAGTGCCCATTGCTTCCCGTGCTGGCAGACACTGCTGCACCGAACCTGGTTCTCTCTTGCCTTATGCCCTCTTGGCAGGCGGAGGGGCTGAGATCAATCTCCCCCTTCAGAGATGGGCTTGTGCTCAGCCCAACCCAGCACAATGTCCGCTCCATTCCTTCCAGCCAGCACTGGACACTCCAGCATGCCTAGTCACAAATCAGTCCTTCCTTCTCCCTCCTGCTTCAGCTGCATGACTCCTATTGGGATAGAGCCACTGAATCCTCAGCTATGGGTTTGTCAGGAAAGCAAGAGGATCCATGCAGCTTAAAATGCCCCAGCCCAGCTGAGAGCTTGTTACACATTTACCCTGCATTAATGAGGAAGCACGAGCTGTTCGGCCTTCGGACCACAGGGACATTTCACAGGGAGCCGGCCGGCCCCAGGGCAGCTATGGGGGTTCCACAGGGTGAGTCCCCCCAGAACTGAAGCATGGCAGCAGCCGTATCTCCTTCCTCCTGCAAACCCCTCCTGGGCTGGGCTTTGCCGGAGCAGATGAGGCAGGGGGACAGATGATGCACTCAAATGAGTGCCCTCGCCCTGGCACCCCTCCTGGCAGGAACAGGACCAAGCAGGCAGGGACTTGTCCTTGCGGACATCGGAATGTTCCGCGGCTGTGATCGGAGATCCAGGCGCCTCTCCCGCCCTCCCCGTGCAGGCGGAGAGGGTGGCGGCACCCCAGGGAGCCCCAGGGTACCGATGGGCCGTCCCCGAGCGGCCAGCCAGGTCGCTGGGTGCACAGGGAGGACACGCGGCACAGTTGCCCTTTGTTGGTGCCGGCCCCGGGAGCAGGGACCGGGGCTTTGCGTCCCCTCCCTCCACCCCCGCCGCTGGAGGGACTGGCGCCCAGCACCGGGGATTTGGGGTTTAAAGAGCAGGCGACAGTCACAGACCCACAGGGAGAGGAGGCAGGCAAGCTCCAGCAGAGCCCACGCACCACAGCAGGTGAGATGGTAGATTTGGGGCATCGGGATGACCCACCGAGGGGGGGGATGGGGTTGGGGGACTGAGGTCATGTAGCTCCCTGGGGAGCGGTGAGGTCCCTGCTTCCTCTCAGTGGGTGCTGAGTGCCACTGAGCTGGGACACAGTTCCGAGAGGGAAATGGAGGCATCACTGGGCACGCACCACCTCCTTATCTCTGTCACCCCACAGCTGAGTAGGGAACCCCTAAGGTCTGTCCCAGTTGGGGCAGCTGGGATGAGCACCACCGTGTTGGGAGGTTTCCCAATCAATGCTCCTTTGGTCTATGGGAAAAGGGGGTTCACTCGGTGCCCTCCCAGCTGCAGCTCCTTCACCATGCTCACTGGCTCAGCCACAGGGAGAGCTTGTCCTGGCTGGCACCTGGGTGAGCTCTCAGGCGATCAGGAAAGGAGGGGATCCTTAGGCTGGGCATGGAGCTGGGCAGAAGCTGGAGCTGGGCCAGCAGACAAGGCTCCATTGTGCCGTGCTAGGGCCGCTGGCTCACCCATCAATAGCCCCATTATGCTCAGTGGCAGCCCCCACAGCCTTCCCAGCCGACACAGCCCCGCGGGAGCACTGTGGGAGGTGATCTGAAGTGGCTGTTGTGTTGGGGGGCAAGGGTGAGAGGAGAAGGGTGAGAGGAGAGGGCACAGTGCCGGAACTCCTCTGCCACTGCCTGGCCGGGTGCTGCTGGGTGCCGTGGGATGCTGTGTTCTCTGGTGTCACTGGCTTTGAGGGCAAGATGCCCAGGACGGGGAGCAGGAAGGCTAGAGGGGCAACTGGACACACCTGTCCTCACTCCCCTGCCTTTGCCATCCTACCAGACATAGCCTGTGCCCAACGTGGCCATGGCTGTACTGCATTGCCCTGGGGCAGGGATGAGCAAGTGGGCAGCAAGGGGCTGACATCAGCTCTGGGTGTGGATGCAGCTGGGCCAGCGGGAGCAGATGAACGGTCCTGCATGCTTCCCAGCGAGACACACCCTGGCTAAAATTGCTGATGCTGTGGCAGGGACACCAGCCTATTTTTAAAGCTGAAGGAGCTGGATGCCGTTGGTCGGTGTGGCGCAGGACAGGACTAGAGCAATATGCGCAGGGCAGCAGGCAGGGAGGCTCAACCAGCATGTCTCCTGCCCTTCTACGGGACAGGAAGAGGGCTAGGATGGTGGCAGAGAGCCTGTATGTTCTGTTCCTACACCACTGGTGTGGTTTTGAGGCGCTTCAAGATCAGCAGTTTTCAGTGGATGGGACATGGTCCCCCTGCCTGCTCCAGAGCCTTGCTGCCAATGGACACAAAGCCAAGGGCAGATGACCACCCTGGGTCAGTAGGATAGGAACTTATATAACACCAGGATCCCTCCTTTTCCCTAAAAGATATTGTGCCGCACCAGAAGGATGGATGCCTCCTTCTTCATCACCATCCCAGAGGTTCATATGTACCCCACAGCTCTGTCCTGTGGCAGGGACATGTGATGACAGCACCCCAGATATGCTCAGGCACTGGGGTGCATACAACACCCCACATCGCCTGGGCAGCCCAGATCAGCCCAGCACAAAGTTGGGACAATTAAAAAGGGATTAGCTGGGCTACACCAGCATGGCGCTGCCGGGAGCCGGTACCTAATCCGGGTAGGAATGCACGGGGGCCACAAGGGTCTCTGCTGCTGGGGTCTCACACCAGCATGTTTTGATGGGGGGTGGACACAGGGTTGAAGCAGGTATATCCGCAGACAGTGTGAACCTAGAGCTACTGTCCGCCTAGGACATTGCCACCATTCTGTGCTATGAGGATGCAGCTGTTTGCTGCATGTTTGCTCACTGCCAGCCAAGTCCTAGCACCAGCATATTTGGGGCACCATGGGCTCTGTCCCCTGCCTGGTACATCCTCCCCCTGCACCGATGATATGGTGGTCACCTGAAACCCGATGCCATCTCCCAGCACAACACCTTATGCCACAAGTGGACTCCCTAAGGAGCCACCACCTCTTTAGTGCCATTACTGTGCTGCACCACATGGGAGCTTTTTGGGATGGCCAGGGTCAGGAGCTACCAGTCCAAGTCAGGTACCCCTGTGCCCAGGTCATGGGGTGAGGATGCCTTTCCATCCTCTGCTCTCTCCTCTCCTGACAAGAAGCTGGCAGTGTCACTAGGAGTGCTGGCAAAGGCTACCCTGATTCACAAGCCTATCTCTTGGCTGGGAAGTGGTGCCATGCCAAGCCCAGGTGGCACAGGAATTCCTATAGCCTCAGTTGGCATTATGCAGCTCATCTTGACCCTTGGGTTTTATTGTCCCCAGCCATGATGGCTCCACCAAGGCAGAGAGGTGCTCCCTAGCTCCAAAAGAGATGGGAGGGGTGGACACCCTGTAGCACTCTTCATGGAGTGGCCCTGGAGATCTCCATGGCATCACCAGGACTCTCCTGGCGAGGTATTATTCCTCTTTGAGGCGCAGGGTTTGTCCTCATCCTGGGACCTAGTAGATGTCCATCCCAGCCCTTCTCCCTCCATGTGGGCTCTCCCGCAGTTGCTGGTCCTGGTCACCCGTTGGATGGCATGGATATATCCCACGATATATCATCGCTCACCTGCTGGCACAGGAAATGCAGGAGGTTTGGCCTTTGCCCGCTGCCGTGCTGCCCCGGGAGCCCCGCGGAGGTGGAGAGGAGCCGTTTCCTACCGCAAACACCGCTGGGGGCTCGGGCGCTGCCTGCAGAGCTACCGATGCTCGCTGGAGCCGGAACCGCTGGGGGGGATTTGGCCGAGGCAGCGATCCCTGGGTGCGGATCTGCCAGCGGCAGGGACGGGATCAAAGAGCGGAGGAGCCAGCACCTGCTTGTGCCGTTGGCGGCGACACCCCCGCGCTGGCAGGGAGCCAAGCCACAGGCACCTGGCCATGACGCCTTCCGTGGGGTGGCAGAGAGTGCAGGGATGAGGGCGGGATGCTGGTGGAGATACCCATTCCAGCTGGGGATTGTCACCATGCCAGCGCCCAGTGACTCCGGCGCTTGCCAGGAATACCCGGTGGGGCGGGAAGGGGTGGCCGGTGGCCGACGTGGCGCATCTCTCCCGCGCCTTTTTTTCCGGGATGGAAGCCCGGCCCTTCTGACGCCTGATGATTTCTCCAGGCGGAGCCACTGCCAGCAAGGTCCCCGCAGGGCTCCAGGGCTGGGGTGGTGGTGACGTCACCCGGCCACGCGTGCTGGGAGTGGCGGTGGTTGGAAAAGTCCCAGCTGGATGAAGGGAAACTGAGGCACGGTGCTGGCGCAGCACGGGAACGTGCCCACTGTGCAGGGCTAGGCATGATGTCCCCATTCCCATCATCTCAGCCTGCCATCCTGGGACAGTAGGCACAGGGACACTGTGTCCAACTGGGTGGAGGCCACCCAGCCCAAAGTCCTGTGGTGCGTGGGCAAAGCCTTATGGCAAAGTAACCCCTGTCGTACTGGTGCCAGTGCTCCTCTATCACCTGACTCCATCCCCTCATTATCCCTGTCCCCCTTGCTGCCCACAAAGCTGGGCTGGCACTCAGCACTGCGGCACAGCCAGGACAAGAAGTGGTGGTGCTAGGGCAGAGCCTGCCAACACTGCCAGAGCACAGGGGCTGCCAGCAGGAGGGTTACTGGCAGTGGGACAGAAGGGCATTGCCCAGGCACCCTGCCTGGCACAGCTCCTCCTGCTTTTGCTGGCCTGCCTGAGCCTGCCTGTGTGGCCATCGCTGCCTACTGAACCCACTACCTGCTTGTGCCAGCTGTCTGTCTGCATCTGCACCTGGTCTGCCTGCACTCACTGCCTGCCCACCTGCACTCGCTGCCTGCTGGCACTCACTGCCTGCACCTGCCTACACCCACTTCTGCCTGCATTCCTGCCTTCCTCCTCATCCTGCACCTGCCTTCAACCCCTGCTGCCTCCACCTCTGCCTGCCTCAGCAGTCATGCTGGACCTGCCTTCCTGGACTCCTGCACCCGCAGGTAGGAACAGTCAGCGGCACCGGGAGGACAAGGGAGGTGTGGCCCGCAGGGCAGCCCGTGTTCCCCCCACTCCGAGCCCTGCCCACCGAGGCACGCGTGGCCCTGCTGCCGGCACTGCTCGACACTTGCTATTCTTGGCAGCGGTGGCTGGAAAATGGGAGGCAGCAGAGGAATTTTGTTTGCTCCGCGCTGGGCCTGGGCCAGACATCTGGGCTGCAGCTGAGCAGGGTGCGGGACTGGCCCCCCGCACCCCCAGTATGGCTGTGGCACCCCCAGGCACGGCCCCTGCACAGCCCCACACCCCACTCCCTGTCAGGCAGCTGTCCCAGGGATGAGGTAGCCCCGCCACCCATGTATTGAGCCACGCGTGTGCTGGGCGTGGTATCCTCAGCTCTGCCCCGGGGTCAGCGGGTGTCAGAGGGTGTACCCTCAAGTGTCCCCGCGAGTGACACGCCGGGCCATGTGGGGTGGCAGCACGGCTGTGTGTGTGTGTGTGTGTGTGTGTGACGGTCGGTGTTCGCATACACGGGTGTGTGGAGGGTACCCGCGTGTTCGTTCGTGTGTACATCTCCGCACACGCGTGTGCGCGTCCCTGTGCGCGCTCCCGGCCCCGCCCCGCCCCGCCCCGCNGCAGGGTACGGTGGTGGCCAGGGGATAGCGCGGGCCGGGGTCTCTGCGATGCTGTCGCGGGGGCTGCCTGGGCTCGTACTAGGGGGCGGGTGGCGAGGGTTCGTGTCCCCGCTGGCACTGAAGGGCTAGTGGTGGGGTCGGCACTGAGGGTCCCGCGGGCTGGATCTGCCAAGGGGGTCTAGCATCGAGGGTCTGTGGTGCTGCTGCTGCTGCCCACCTCCCTACCCTGCCCTGCGTGACAGCCGAGTCAGTGCCCCGGGAGTTCGTGCCCGGAACTCCGCAGCCACGGGTCTGCCCTGACCGTTTGGCAGGTGCGGGGAGGCGAGAGCCCCCCAGTGCCCCGGGACGGCCCTGACTGGCGAGAGCTGTCGGGTCTGGCCGAGCCCGGCGAGTCCTGGGCATCATCCCGGCGCCTCTGTAAATGCCATTAGCGCCGGCCGTCTTCACTCCGGGACACCGGGCAGCCAGACCCGGCACTGTGCCCAGCTGGGCCCTGTGCGCTGCCCGCTGCCTGCTGCCCGCCCCGTGCTCACCCCCACCTGCCAGCCCAGATGGGGATGCGCCTGCCCATTGGGACTGTGCAGGCAGCAGCAGTTGTGCCCAATCCATGCCGGACACTGCCATGCATGTGTGACCTTCCTGACCGGCACCCACCAGTGCCCAGGTCATGCTGTGCCTGAACAGGGTGGCAGATGCTGGAGTGATTGCACTGAGTCCCGATCCTGCAGTGGGGCTTTGATTGTCACCGGTGACCTGGTGAAGCCCGGTGGCTGTGCCATGAGTGAAATCCACAGGGACTGATGACTGGTATAGCCCAGCTTGTGCCTCTCATGCAGCACAGGGAGGTGCTGCAGCATGGCAAGGTGGGGTCCATGTTTTGGCACAGTGCTCTGATAACCATCACGTCCGGCTCCACAGGGCAGATTGTGCTGCTGCCAGAGCAAGAGGTGGTGGGCACCCATCAGGATGGCAGGCGCACCGACATGGGCCCTTCTGGGAATTGCGGACACCTGCTTAGCCAGAGCCCCCAAAGCCTGCTCCAATTCACAGGGTGGTACAAGGAGGTCCAGAAGCCAATAGGGGAGGTTGTAACAGTGGGGGAAGCTGAGGCATGGGGCCCCATGACTCCCATGATGGACAGCTGCCCAGTGCTTAGGAGCCCACTAACTGGCCAGCATGCCCTTTCTGGTTGTCACCACTTCAGTGCTTGCTCTGCCCTTGTCTTCATTCTTATAGGACAGCTTTGTGCTTGCAGGCAAGGAATGGGCAGAGCCCACCACCCTCCTGCCCACAGGCTCAGGCAGGCATAGGGAGGGCTGGATGCTCCTCAGCTGGGCTGCCTCAGTTTCCCCACGGGCAGGAGCAGGAGGGCTTTTCCCAAAGCCCAATAGGTTTGGGATTGGATTAATGGGGGCTTAAAGACAGGGAGGGATGTGGCTCATGTCCCCTCCAATCACTAGGTTGAGCCCAGTGGGGGCTCCCCTCTTGCCATGCCTGTGGTTGTCCTACGCCGATGCTTGGGACTCTCCAGATACCATCAGCAGTATCAGGGAGGGATCGTGGTCTGGGGGCTGTGGGGAGGGGGCTGTAACCCGAGCTGAGGTCTTGCTTCTCTGCCCCAGCTGCAGCGCCACCAGCTAGACCCCGGCCATGAGCCGCACGCTGATCCTGCTCCTGCTTCTGCTGCGTGGCCTGGCTGCTGGCCGCCCCCCACCCGCTGCCACCCCCCGCCTCAAGCTGGCCTTCCCCGGTGAGCGTGGGATCTGGAGAGGGTGGGGGTATGTGAGGTGGGGGGAGGTGCACCAGAGCCATGTCAGCAGCACCCAACATTGTCCCAAGGGATAGGAGCATGCTGGGGGCAGAATAGTGGGAGGGGTGTGAAACCCCAATACTGATGCCTTCTCGGCACTCCTGCCACCCTCCCCATGGGCTACCTAGTGTTGGTACTGGCTACCATGTTCCTTGCCTGATGCATGTCCTTGAGGACATGTCTGCACTTGGGACCTCACTCCTGGCCCCCCAGCACATGCTGGCTCAGGCGCCCCTACCCCTATATGCACCATGGCAGCACTCCCTAGCCACAGCTGTGCCATGCCTGGTGGGAAAGCTGTGCTGGACAGAGAGCTGGTGCTGTGTCCTGACTGGCCACTCCGTGGGCTCCAGCACAGTGCAGGGGGCTTTGTCCAGCAGCAGAGACCCAGCGAGAGCTCTCCTCCCAGCCTGACAAAGGGCTGATTGTTCCCGCCTCGGTGGGATTAGCTCCGCAGGGCAGGGAATGGCCC